>APFE030480932.1:116552-183220 GCA_000404065.3 Pinus taeda | reverse complement strand
ATGAAGAAATCTATATGGAACAACCCATTGGCTTCATCCAAACAGACTCCAGCCTTGTATGTCGACTTAGGAAATCTCTTTATGGTCTCAAGCAAGCTCCTCGGGCTTGGTATGCCAAAATGGATAGCTTCTTTTAGAATCTGGCTTTTCTAGGTGTTATTCTGAAAATACTGTCTACAACAAGAAAGTGGGCAACTCTCTTATCATCCTTGTTCTTTATGTTGATGATCTTATTCTTACTGGTAGTGATCCCAACCTTATAAACCATGTGAAGTCCAGCCTTAAAAAGAAATTTGAAATGAGAGACTTAGGACACTTACACTATTTTCTCGGTCTTCAAGTCTTGCAATCCAAGGAGGGTATTTCCCTTTCCCAGTCCAAGTATGCTTGTGATATTCTTCTTCATTTTCACATGGAAGAATGTAAGCCAGCCCGTTCTCCCTTTCAGTCTGGAGTCAAACTTTCAGTCTTTGTACTTCTCCTGAAGTTGATGCTACCTTATACCGTCAACTTGTAGGAAAACTCTTGTATTTAACCCATACTCGTCCTGACCTTTCCTTTGCTGTTGGCCTTGTTGCTCGTTTTTTGCAAAACCCCCGTGAAAGTCATTGGAAAGCAGCTAAAAGAATACTTCGTTTTGTTCGAGGTACAATACAGTTTGGGATTCATTACAGTGCCAAAGCAACTCCTCTATTAGTTGGTTTCACTGATTCTGATTGGGCTGGTGACCCTGATGATCGGAAGTCTACTGCCGGTTATGTCTTCACTCTTGGTTCAGGACCTATTACATGGGCTTGTAAGAAACAGGCTGCCATTTCTCTTTCGTCAGCAGAAGCAGAGTATCGTGGTGCCGTGGAAGCTAGTAAGGAAGCCTTGTGGCTTCGTCAGATCCTATCAGAATTTGGCTTTGAGCAGCAGCATCCTACTACACTTTGGTGTGATAATCAAAGTGCCATTCAGCTTTGCAAAGATCCAGTTCAGCATCAGCGCAGCAAACACATTGAACTTCACATGCACTTCATCAGAAAGCTCATTCATGACCATGTTCTTGAATTGCAATATTGTTCAACAGATGATCAGGTTGCAGACATCTTCACAAAGGCTCTCACAGAGGCGAAGTTCACTAAACTTCGATATATGCTTGGAGTTCAGGAAGTTGTCACTAAGGGGGGATAGGCTCTAGTGCCTCCTTCCTTCTCCTATTGTGTCATATTTTGTAAATCCTTCAATCCTATCCCAAGTTGTTCTTAAGGGGGGATGTTAGGATATTCCGACACATAGGAATAGTTAAGTTAAACTTGGTCTAGTATAGAGTTAGGTAAAGTGTGTTTCTTTACCGTTGTACATTTTGTAACTTACAATCCGACGGTCACGATATGTAGTGATCCGATGGTTCATTCTCTCCTCGGTATTACCGACACTTGATCCGTGACTTGACACCCGATTGGTCCATGAATTCTATTTAAAGCGCATGGAGGGTCATTTGTAGGTTAACCGTGCATGAGAGAAGCTTATGTAAATTTTCATTCTTTTATTAATAAATTGCCTGTAGTAGCCACGTTGGCGCAGGCCGTGGACTATTTCCCTCTCTGAGGGTTTTAACCACGTCAAAACACTGGTGTATTGATCTGTGATCTGTTTGTGAGCGGTGTCCTTTTGGTGTTTTGTCTGAGGAACTTACCCTGTAAATTCCTACACATAGCTTGACTCATTTGGTGGTTCTCACATTCTCATTGTCATATCCTAATGCATACAATATTTATGGTACCACCTACGCAACCTTTTCACCATGAACAAAAGTCTGATGATAGTTCCATTTGAAATTCACGTGGAACCCCAACGAAAAAAAAAATCAATGTATTTTCATATGCCAAATGTATATATATATATATAGTATTTATATTTGTATATAAACAAAATAGAACCTGATACATAGGAATGGTGTCCTATGCACAAGTTTTAGCATTCAAAGGCTATAATTTTATGATCCTTCCCCATATTTTTGTTAGTTTGCATATATTTGATCCTTTTGAGCCCATATTAGCTCTTATATCATTTTTGAAGGTAAATTTTAATCAATCACACCATTGTAACTTTTTCAAACAGTTGTTGGGAAACATGAAATTTTTTCATTTTCCTCGATATCATGTCCAATGGGGGCCAATGTTAAAAACTAGGCAGGTAAAGTTTAATGAATCCCACCATTGTACTTTTTTCAAACAATTGGGGGTGGGGAACATGATTTTTTTCATTTCCCCCATATCAGGCCCAATCAGTCCTAATGTTGATAACTACGCATTGATAAAAAATTATAACATCCATATCCTCCTGCTAGGAAAAATTACCACAAACACAACACTCATCATGATACGATTTAACTGCAAGACAAAGACATGCGATCAAGTATATGAGAATGTATTATGACCAAAAGGTAGAAATAGAACATTAGCATATAGAAAACATTATACACCATAATACATAAACGTGTAGTGGATTAATATTAACAATAAATGGATTATTAACAATAATAACATATATAATCCAAACATTTATGGTTTCCAACGCAGTCATTAATTTCATAGAAAAACAAATTATAAACATGAACACTAATCTAAAATGAAATAAGAAACAGGTTACGAGCTACCCACAATCTACCTAGCCATAGACCTTATGGTTCATGCATTACAACCAAAGCTCACCCCAAGCTATGGATACAACTCCACAGGAAACAATTTCGAAACCAATTAATATACACATAATAATGGACAAGGTACCCATCTAGTAGACACTTCCCTAGCTAGGTGCTTCCACTCTCCCCAACCTGCATCAATGGCACACTCCTAAGCTGCACCCTGCTAGTCCCTCATTGGTTCGCACCTCTCAAGAAACCTTAGAACCAACTAGAGATGGTCTCATATTGGGATTTTAGGAGCTTGTGTTTCTCTCCAGGAACCTCTCCAACCATGAACCAAAGTAGCTTCCAATCGCTTCAAAACCCAAGCACTTGGTTCTCCAGCTAGTTCCACAAAGATGAAGTCATCAAAATAGCATTATTGAAATAATGAGTGAAATTCGTAATTGTTCTCACTATATTGTCTTAGAAAAATATATATCTTTTAAATATGCAATTTTCTCCATCGTTTGGCACTCCCCGAAGATATGTCATCCCATGGTGCCCTTTTTCCTTTGATACCTAACCAGACACCTTGTTTTCCTATCTCCTTAGGGTTGTACTTCCCCCCATACTCTTTACCATGATTTACACTCCACACCAAGTATATTTTATATTATTATAAAAATATGTAGAATATTTAGATCATATTTACAATTATGGCCCTCTGACCACTTAGAAAAAAATGAGATAGATATGTATCTAGGCATCCTAGCCCCAAAACTTATAAACATAACTACTTAGGCATGCAAGAACATAGAATAACACTTAATAGCCTAAGTATCGCTATACATATATTTACATTACCATCAACGGGTAAGGATATTACACCACTTTTCATTTTGGCATACTTTCTATATGGCTACAATTTCAAATAAACCATGTCCCCAACCTCAAAATTACACAATATCATACAAGTTTTGTTGATTCTATGCCCATAATAATTTTTCCTTCTTTGATTTCATTAGTTCTTGACTCTGTTGTAATACTTTTTTTGCTTTAGTCACTATATTATCACCAAATAGTAGATCCATGAATTTGGGAGCTTCATAACCATATAAATCCATGATCTGTGAATACTAATAAAGATGTGATAAGTAGTATTATAAAAATATTCACCAAGCTGTATCCATTTCATCCAAGCTCTTTACTATCCAAAAACATAACTTCTAAAATACCCCTAAACCCATCTGTTCACTATCAATGGTTGACCATATGCTTGTGGGTGAAAGCTAGGGTTAGGAGCAAGCTAAGTCCCACTCTATTTAAAGAACTTATGCCAAAGCATGCTCGACAACTTGTTGTCCCTATCACTAACGATATTCTTGGGCATCCATGCAACCTGAAAATATCTCTACAAAACAAATCGACTATCTATCATACTATATAAGTCATTAAAATGGAAAATAAGTGTGAAAACTTAGTCATCCTATCATTCAAAACATAGATGGAATATTTACCTACTACATTAGGTAGCACTACGATGAAATCCATAGAGATGGATTATCATTTTTTTAGGAATGGGTAGGGGCTAAAGCAAACCAGCTCAATGAGTCTTCACATTCTTGTTTTCCTAGAAAGTAAGAAACTCTCTAACCTTCTTAACGATTTCATTCTTAATTCCTTTCCATGTGTATCTCTCCAAGATTTTCCCATAGGTTTTAAAAAAATCTGAGTGATCAGATATAGGTGCATTATGAAATGTCGTCAATATCTTTACCTCATGCAATGAATAATGAAATAAATAAAATATTCCCTTGTACTTGATCAACTCATTTATACTTGTATATATGTCATAGTGAACTGTGTCTTCCATAAATTAATTTTCCCATGAAGCTTTTGCATAATCTAATACAATTAACTATCTATAATTAGTAGGGAGGGGCTTGGCAGTAGCAGGGAAGAACCTGAACTAGGGTTTTGAGTTAGGGTTTTGTCACTGGTCACCATGGCAAGGCGCAGAGGAGGGAGTTCAACTCCCTCCTACAGACAAGTGGATGTGTACAGGAGCAAGGGAACTAGATCGCATAGCTTCAAGAAACCAATGGAGGTGGCCTTAGAGGCTACGAATACAAAAAAACCAGAAAATATCAGACCTCCTAGATAGGTGTAGAATCATGAAGAAACCAGTAAGGAGAAGAGGACAGAGGTTACCAGTCAAAAAGTTGCTCTTATGAGTAAAACAAGGGTCTGTAAACCTGATTTGACCATTATTCCTTGAGTCATTTTAAGTGATCTAGCGCTATAGGTGTACAGAGATGACATGGCGGAATATGTAGTTATCTACAAATTTATGGGGATTTGGCCAATGGAGAAGGCCCTGCAAGCATGTATAAGGAACCACTAGAAACCAAAGGGGAAAATCATCCTTTACCTTGGGTCCAAGGGTTTCTTCATAGTGGTGTTCACAAGCTTAGAGGATAAACACAGAGTGTTCAAGGGAGGACCCTATTTTATGCTTTTGCAGCACTTTACATACAACCATGGGTGATGAACTTTGTCCTGGAATGAGAAACTTTCACATCGGTATCGGTATGGATAAGACTCTACTCCTTTCCTTTAGATTATTGGCTGTCAGAGTCTCTGAAGGCTATCGGTAACAAGCTAGGGTATTTTATAAAGATCTTTGATTCTACTCTAAGAGGAAAATATACCTCATTCACCTGGATATGTGTGGAAATGGAATTATCTCAGGCACTTTCAAAAGCAATCATTTTAGATGTGTATGATGAGGAATGGATGCAAGTGGTGGACTATGAACACGTCCCATTTAGGTGTCATAAGTGCCATAAAAACGGGCACCTATATAGGGATTGCCCATTGAACAAGCTGGAGAGCAAGATGAAGGACACTACAGGCAAAGATCCCAAGGTTTTTAATAAGGTGGGGAGTAAAGGGAAAGGAGATAAGAGGTTCCAAAATAAAATTAATGAAGATGGACAACCAAGCCGCCATAGTTTCAAGATATTAGAAGAACAAGTTGGAAACAATGGGACAAACTAGGAATCAGAGAATATTCACACTTAGAAGGAAAGGTATTCCAATATGGAGGATATAACAGAGAAAAAAAAAAAAAGGTGATATGTCAATAATGATGGAGCTTAGTAGAGACCATGAGATGACCCCAAGTGAGGTTAGAACGGAAGACCATGAACTATAGGAGGTTCGAGAGAGGGAGAATCTAGATCTAGAAAAGTCTCTGGAGCAGGGAATCACTAAAGGGCTAGACTCTCTGCCAGAAGAGGAGTTATACAGATTTCAATAGCTCTTCCTCTGCAGATCAAAAATGAAGGGTTCTAGAGTCAAAAGAAACCATGATATCCAAGAGAATATAGGGGTGAAAACAATGGAGGATACACCGATGTATTCTTCCAAGAACCTAGGTAGGAAAAGAGGAAGAAAAAAATAGAATGAGATGCTGACAGAATGTGGGAAACTTATGATAAACTTAGGTAAGATGATGGATCTTACTAATTACTCGTTTAAAAACCTTTCTTAATGAAGCCTACAACCTAGAACATTAGGCATCTAGGAAGTAAAAGGAACCAAAGAAATCTTAGCAATAGAGTAAAAGAAGAAAAACCTAATATGTCTTTTATTCAGGAAACAAAATGTTTGATGGACAAGATCAGAGAGATACATGGAAAATGGTTAATCAAGTATGAGTATCTAAAGGTTAGAGCTGACAACTAGTCAGGTGGTCTTCATACGCTATGGGATCCTTAGAAACTTGGAATCCTAGATGTTGAATCTTCTAGGAACTACCTATCATTGGTGATTCAACCTTTGGGTGATCAGGAGATCTATATGCTCACTAACGCATATGGTCCTCAAAAACTAGAAGACAAACTTAAGCTTCTCACCTCACTTGAGGAGCTGAGAGAGAGATAGTCCGATGCACCCTAGGTTCTGGCAGGAGATTTCAATATGATCAGATCTCTTATAGAGAAAAAAGGTGGTACCAGAAAACTAGGCAGAGACTCCATTGCCTTCCATAACTTCATGAATAACATGGGGCTAGTGGACATTGAAACAGTGAATGGCACTTTTAATTGGAACAATAAGAAGCGATGGGTTTCTCAAGTTTCCTCTAAACTAATTAGATTCATGATCTTAGAGGACCTCCTTCTAACAGGCCTTGATGTGTCAGTTGTAATCCTTCGCTTTGAACGCTTGGACCACTCGCCTGTCTAGCTTGAAGCAACTTTTATGGGTACACCAAGGAACGGACCTTTTAGGTTTGAAAATGTATGGTTCTCTCACCCTAACTTCACCAGCAATATTGAAAAATGGTGGAAGGAAGATATACCCATTCAAGTCACTAAAACGTTCATGTTACAGCAGAGACTTAAACACATCAAATCTAGGCTTAAAGATTGGAACGTAAAAGAGTTTGGTAATATTTCTAAAGCTAAAAAGAAGTTGATGAGAAACACCAGGGGATTAATCAGATCATCATCATAGAAGGTTTTACCGAGGAATGGAAAATTTAGGCTGACACTCTTTCGAATGAATGGGAAGATCGGTGCATGCAAGAGGGTATTTTCTAGAGACAAAAATTCAGGGTGTAGTGGATTAGAGAAGGAGAAAGAAACATAAAGTTTTTCATAGATCAACCTTGGATCATAGATCACATAATAGAGTTTAAAAAGTTAAAGATTCTCAAGGGAAAGAGCTTGTCTCTCACAAAGAAATGGAATCTATCCTAGTTCAACACTTCCTTAGCATAGTAGAGGAGCCTCTCCTCAATAGATCTCGGTTCATTAACAACTTCACAATGTTCATTCCTAAGCTTGTAACTAGGGAAGACAGCCACAATATTTACTGGCCAGTGTCTAAAGAGGAAGTCAGTGAAGTTATCAATGAGATGCAAAATGGGAAAGCTCCTGGCCTTGATGGTTTCAATGCAGACTTCTCCAAAGCTTGTTAGAAAATAGTAAAGAGAGATATCCTAGATGTTGTGTAGGACTCTAGAAGATCCAAAAAAGTCCGGAAGACTCTTAATGCCCCTTTCATAGCTTTCATTCTAAAGTAGGAAAAAACTATGACTTTGGATAGATTCAGACCCATCACCTTATGTAATGTGGTGTACAAATTATTTCAAAAGTGATGGCCAACAGACTCAATCCCCTTGTTCCTGCTCTCATCTCAGAGGAGAAAACTAGATTTGTGGAAGGAAGAGAAATTCTCAACAACATTATACAAGCTCACGAGGCGGTACACTCTCTTAAGATTAATAAGAAAGCTCGTATGATCATGCAGCTTGATCTAGCGAAAGCTTATGACAAGCTAAGTTGGTCTTACATTAGGACAGTGCTAAAAGTTTATGGCTTTGATGAAAACTAGATAAGATGAGTTATGGCCCTTGTATTCACAGCTAGCTTCACCATAATGCTTAACGGCTCTCGCTCTAGCACCTTTAAGCCTTCCAGGGGTATCAAACAAGGGGATCCACTCTCCCCCTTCCTCTTTGTTCTCATGATGGAAGGGCTAGGAAGAGCGATCAAAATGGCAAATGCTGAAGGAATAATCTAGGGTCTAAATCTTTCCCTGTAGGGTTATGCCTCTACTCATCAGCAATTTTTGGATGACACAATGCGGCAGGGTATTCCCTTGGTCAAGGAATCTAGAGCTTTCAAATAGATCTTGAACAAATTTTCTTTGGTCTTTGGTACAGAGTAAGCCTTAACAAATCAAAGGTTTTCATTTTTAACATTAACATTACTATTCAGGGGAAGCTCAATAGAATTCTTGGGTTTCAAAGGGACCAGTTACCTTCCAAGTACCTTGGAATGCCTCTTATGGAAAAACCTATAAGCAAGGGAGTGTGGGAGCTGGTAACTAATAAACTGAAGGACAAAGTCAAGAAATGGACCTATGGGTCTTTGAATTTGGCTGGGCATCTTGTTCTTACAAAGTCTGTCCTACAAGATATTTCCATTTTCTTGTTTTCAACTCTTCCTTCTCCTAATGGAGTTATGCAACAAATCAAGAGTATTTAACGAGATTTTCTTTGAGGAAAAGAGAAAAATAAGTGGGTTTCGGTAGCTTGGGACAAGCTCTACAAACCTAAGTTCCATGGTCATTTGGGGCTTAATGACCCTGAAACCCTGAGCAGAGTATAAGGAGAAAAACATTGGCGAAGGTGGCTCAAGGAATCGACAACCCCTTGGGCCAAGCTTTGGAAAAAGAAATATGCATATAATTGGTAGGAGAAGGATAATATCCAGATGTCTGGGCTCATCAAGGGCTATCACATTTGGAACCTTTCTTGGGAGAATAGAGACATTGTCCAACAGCATAGTTTCTGGGAGATCCAAGCTAGGAACCTTGCTCAGTTTTGGGAGGATAACTGGCAGCATGAACCAAATTTGTTCAGAGAGCACTAACTACTCGCAAAAATGACATTCAAAACAAAGTTTTAGTTATGGTAAGTGACTTCTGGGATTAGGTAAGGGACAATGGTAAATGGAGAATGTGGAAGGATCTTGGTTATAGTGAAGCGAGTGCTTTGAAGGCCCAAGCAAATTACCTAGCTCTTGACGTGGAATAGAGGAAGATTTTGGTTTCATCCTCGTCTGACCAACTAAGATGGGTTTGAAACACCGAAGGCACCTTTAACCTCAATGAATCTAAATGCAAGGCCCTAGTTTTTCATCATCCAAACCCTGATCAAGTGTTGAATGACCTATGGCAGAACCCGCAATGGATGAAAATCAAGTTGTTTATGTGGCTGGTTCACCAAAAGAAAATTTTCACATGGGATAATCTTCTGAAATCGGTTTCCATGGGCCCATACAAATGCCATCTATGTGTCTTATAGGAGGAGATGATGGAACATTTCCTAAACCTCTACCCCGTCACCTCAACCTTGTGGTCTGGGCGGCCTCAGTCTTTAGGAAAATTGACAGGGACAGACTCAACATCACCGACACTTTGAAGAATTGGAGGAAAGACTTCTCAAGTAATGAAATTATTAACAAGGCTTGGACTCTAGTTCCAGGCTTTATTATCTGGAATGTCTGGAAAGAATGTAATGGCAGGATTTTCAAGAACAAAATAGGCTTGACCCAGAACATCATTGTCCAAATTTTATGACAGATCAAAGATACAGTAGGAGCCTTAATTTGGAAAATTCGTGATGACCCTCCATCACCACAGGATGCTAGAATATTGTTGCAGTTGGGTCTCCATTCTCTGGTTCCCCAAGGTACTCACAAGGGTGCTAGAAAAACAACTGCTATTAAAGATATCTAGAAGCCTCCTCCTGATGGTTTTTTGAAAATCAATATAGACAGAGCTTTTGAGGGAAACTAAGGAATGGTTAGATTTGGTGGTGTCATCAGATATGAGTAGGAGTGCATAAAGGATATATTTCACATTCATTTTGGGAATTCCACTAATAACAAGGAAAAGTTCATGGCATGGCCTTAGAGCAATGCCTAGAAATCCTGGTGGAGTCAAATCTACACAATGTGATCATTGAAGCTGACTCTGAGTTGGTCATTAATGCGGCCAAGAAAAATTGTAATGGAATGATACGTGGAAAAGTGTCGAAACATTGGAGGCTATCGCAGGTCTTTCAACATGTTCATTCTCGCTTGCGAACATTGAAAATCGTCAGCTTTGTCCATGTTAAAATAAATGCCAATATGTTAGTTGATCATATGGCGAATGGAGTGCTATGTAAGGAAAGCTATATTCAACACATTTGGGAGTCTATACCCTCTGGCAAATTGTGTGATGATTGTCAATGCCAAGCTGCATGATGATTGTCAATGTCACTCCTAATCATAAATAGTTAAGTGGATGCATAGCAACCATTGGATCTAGATGATCAATGGATAAGATGTGTTCAAGATGGGTGGCCAGGATTAATTCGCGAGAGGTGGAGCTTAGAAATGAACAAAAAAGTTTCAATCTAAGTACTGGTGGATGTTGAATGGCGAGAATCGTTCTGAACCATTGGATCGACAAGGTGGATAAACAATTCTCAATATACTAGTGGGAGTAGGAGAGAGAGGAAGTCTTGGAGCCTGGTTGAAATGTCACAGTAAATCCTAAACATTGATCTCGTAGTCAGTGCTTACGTCTTAGTCAACTACGGGGGTTGAGAGCTAGTTAAACTATTTTCTAGATGAAGGGTCGTAGACCTTGGGATGTAATGGCCATAGTCATCCAACAGATGTCAGGCCAGAAAGGGACTGAACATTAACCACAAGGACAGACCCGAACATTTATAGATTAAATGGTTTAATCTTTATCAGCTCCGTAAGGATGCTAATTGTCGTATAAGTGGTTTGAGGCGATGTCATTGTAGATCATAAAATCAAATGGGTTTTGATCGATGGTGCTGGATGATAGAGCAGTTCTGTGGATTAGAGGAAGTGTCGACCATATGATAGAAGGTAAGTTCGACGATGGTGATTGAGAATTTAGGCTTGGGCGAGCAGACCCGAGAAGATTATCGATGAAATTTCAATTTAATTGAAGTACGGTGGTATTCCCATTTTGCATGCGAGAATGGTGAAATCACATGGTGGTGTGTTGTTGATCTGAAAATAGGGCACTAAAGGTTTGTTGTGAGCTTACAAGAACCTCTCCCACTTCCAAAGCTTAAATATTCCCAAGATTTATTGATTAACCAATGTGGAATTAACAATGTGCTTGAACATAGGTGTATGCTTATATTTGTTTTAAAATCGTTATGTACTGTAGTTCACTTGCTTATGCTAGTATAAAATACATATGACAATAAGTAAAGAAGCTAATAAGAAACACATGCATAGCAGTAAGATGCAGCAACAAAACAACACACATAACAACAATATTAATTTGGAGTTCACCCAAAAATCTTGGGCTACATCTCCTTGATCTCTTGTCAACTCGACTAGTCTCTCTAGGATTGTGATAGTATTTCTTTTAAAACCTCCACGCTCAACTCCACTGGTTTACACAAAATAGAATGGGCTTAGAACACCATCTCACCCCTAGCTCTGAAGCTCTCACACTTTCTGGCTCTGGCTCTGTCTTGTGGCTCTGCCTTCTGCTTTTTCCCTGTCTCAGTGACTCTTGAGTCCCAAACCTGCACTTCCCTATATACCCTTTCAACCTTCTTTTTCCATTTACTTCATCCACCCAACTGTCAAATCATTGCATATTAGGCTAAAAAGAGCTTATGAAATGGTTTCCTAACTATGTTTATGACTCCTGTTTGGTTTAGATTTTTCGTCCAAACAACTGCGGAAACTTGTCACTTTTCGCAGCCAGCCCAAGCTTCCACATCCATTTTGTCAAAATCTATGCTACAGGTGTCCAATGGAGAAACCAGCCACATGGGTAGGATGCAGGTGACGTGTACATGGAGTGTGTCCTCTCAAATCAGCCAAATCACTCATAAATGGTCATGGTCAATGACGGTCAAAGGAAGGGCCAAACGAGGAATTTTGCAGTGGCATGGCCTTGTTTTGGCCACGTGAAGGATTGCGTGGCACGATCCTTCACTTCTGGAGGTACTGGCACAATTGTCGATCAGTTTGTGAACCGAATCAAGCAACCACCACTCCATGGATTCAACTGCCGTAATGACTATCACGCTAAATCTCAGGCCGTGGAGATTTACGTGTCTCTTGGCAGCACAAAATCTAGGAATTAGTTACTAGCATTTTCACTTATAAATAACGCGTTGATATACGCTGGATAGTTAGTCTTTCAGATATAATTTTGACTATTGTGTCAGCCCACTGTACTGTACTTTCCTTTGCTTTATTACTGCAATTCAATATATGAGAAGACAACGTTCCTGAATCCAATTAGTGACTAAGTAGTTGGCTGGCTGAGGTGACAGAGGGCCCCTGTACACGAAAGATTTGTATAGTTTCTTACTTGCTTTTGTTTACTATTTTTGTAGTCATTACATGTATATATTTTATGCTGTTATGATGTTCATCACTATCCATATTTCCTTCATGTTTTCTTCATAACTGTTAAGCTGATTAGTGTTTCTCTTACAGGTTTTTGTAGTCAGCCCAAGCAAATTTACATATTTTGGATAGCTACTGACATGAGGTCATCTTGTCCTTTCTACTGATTTTCATTTACTAAGTTTAATTCCAGCATTGTCATTTCTTTCAAGTTTTGTTTTGCATAATTACTTTTCTTCCATTTAGACATCATATTACTTACCTGTTTATGATTTCCTTTCTATAGCCAAGTGACTCAATTACTAAGGAATCAGAATATTACTTGAAGTAGTGTGATCTAGTTTGCTTTCCTGCAAGTTAGAGATTGAATTACTTATGTCATTTTCAAGAATTGAAATATGAATGAGTAGTTAAATCTTAGTTTCCTTTTATGCAATTTAATTTCCTGCAATTTAGATATCATAATACTCATCTTGTTTATGATTACTTCCTATAGCCGGACTGATTCGAAAGGTGAAGGGTCAGAGTATGGGTTGAAGTAGTGTGATTTAGTTTTTCTTTCAGTATTTCAGTTGCTTTAAGTTCAGATTTTATTTTCTTTTTCATACAGCGGTAAGGATACTGGGCCATTGTCACTAGTTCATTGTTTTAGTGCATTTACTATTTGAGAATTGATTTCATTATAGTCAGTTTGGAAACTTTCTTTTTGAGAAATTTTAAGTTTGGAAAATCATTGTAGAAAACACCATTACCATTCACACTTAATTTTCAATTTCACCATCTCACACTAGGGAATCCACAGAAGATAAACCCAAAAACAAACTAAAAACTCAAAAATGACAAAATACTAAGGAAAAGGTTATCTTACACATAGAGTGCACTTCACTTCATCAGTTTATGACTCTCGGATTGACATTTTAAATAGCAATTTAGGACATACTAAATTGACCAAACATTTTGGTGCCGTTGCAGGGATCGAAACTAGGTAGCCAATTTCTTAAAAAAAAATATCAAAAAAAAAAAAATCAAGAAAGGAAAACTGATAACCTCTCAGAGTATGCTCTCCTCTTGCACATAATGTGACCTGGAGGATTAGAAAAGAGAAAGTTATTGGTTTAATAGTTTCTCGAGTATGCTCTCTTCTTGCACCTAGAGTGACCTGGAAGATCAGAAAAAAGAATTATTAGCCCGACTTGAAGAAAAACAAAGAAAATGACATGCATAGAGCAAGAGATTCTAGGGGAAGGTTTTTAGATGGAGCCAAGAGTTCGATTTTTACAACTCCATCTACTTCAAGGAATAGGCAAGAGACACCTCCATCATCTCCAACTCATACTCTTAGCCTTAGGATTCCTGGAGTTCAAGAGGCAGTAGTTGAATTAGGAGACTCTCCCACACCATCCATCAAATATGAATTAGGAAAAGATCATTTCTTTCCTTCTACAGGGAGACACATTATAAATGAAGAAGTAGAATCACCTGAGGAAGAAGAGGGAGAAATTCCTCCTCACTCACCATTAGTAGGGGAACCAGAGGACTCTAAAATCTCTGAGGAAGCTATCATGACAGAGGAGGTAGTTAACGGATTTGTTAGAGGTAGAGGTAGAGGGGGGGAGGAGGAAACAATGGAGGAGGTAGATGTAACAATGGGGGAAATAGGGATGGAGATAACTGATTCGGATTTCCTATAGTTGATGAGGATTCTCGAGCAAAAATGAAAAATATTTGACCATCTGTCCTCCCAAACTTTCACGGGTTAAGAAATGAGGATCCTGAAACATTTCTATTTGAGTTTGAGGTCATGTGTCGAAATTATGAGGTATTCAAAATGGTACAAAAAGAGGATGATAACTTGGAGGATCTACTTGAAAGATTTCGGTATAACCCCAAAAGAGCAAAAATGAGTAACCTCGATGAATAAACCTTCAAGGCCCTTCTATTAAAATCCATTAGAGATGAATGGATAGATATTTTGAACATGATGGGAAAAGGAGATATATCTCAACTTCCACTTCATGATATAGCAGAGCTATGTGTCCATTTCTCAAGTGGAAAATCAAAAACTAGGAAAGGGCCTAGAGATCCTTCTCTCATTAGAGCAAACAAATCTGCAACTGGATTAGTAAGTAGGGCTGAGATTGGCAATATGCTTGATGAATTCAAAACTGATATCTTAGGAAGTCTGAGTCAGCAACTAGACACTCTTAAGATACACAATAAGCAGAAAGCAGAAGCTGAAGCTTTGGCTATCTTTTGCCCAAAATGTAGAAAGAAACATGCTCTAAGGGAATGTCCCTTGGATGCAAAAGTTGTAGAAACATGTGTGATTTGTTCAAAGAATCATGAGACCAAGGATTGTCCTTCAATTCCTGGGCTCAAAGCTGTCTTTCAAGAAGATCCAAATACAATCGAGTCTCTCTGTTTTCTTGCAAGGAGACCTTGGCAGGGGTAACAAAACCAAGGGTTTAATAACTCTATGAACTTTCAAACCCCACCAAATTGGAATCCTTGGCAACAACCTTGGCCCCAACAAAAAAATCCATTTCAATCATGGGTACAAGGTATGAAAAATCCTTATGGGAGATTTGCTCAATTTTATCAATATCCTCCATCTTTTCAAAACCAACAAGCTCCACAACTTCCAAATCAAATTCTGCAACTATCATTGCCATTTCCACAACAACAACAACCTTCTCAACACAATCCAAATTCTCAACGCTTGCTTTCATTCCAACAGAAGCCAAATCAACTTCCTTCCCAACCATTACAAAACCCCAATAATAAAAACCCTCAAAATGCTTACATAATAGAAGGTCAACAATTTCCTACCTATATGATTGTTCCTCTCAATGATGTACAACTCAGATCTGGTAGAGTTTTAGATAAACCTTCTATAGATTCCCAAAAGTAAATCATTTATGAGGAAGATTATCTTAAAGCCAATAAAGGTTCTGAAGCATCCCTTCAAAACGCAAGCACTCAAAAAGAGAAAGAAAAAGAGTTAACCCCCACAACTCCTATAGTTGAGCAACCTGCATCTTCATCCACACTTCCTTTTCCTGAAAGATTACAAATTGACAAAGGGGTGGAAAAACAAATCTTGTTGCCGGACTATGATTTTCTAGATGAATTGAAGAATGTCTGTATCAAGATTTCCTTGTTACAAGCCATTAGAGAGATTCCTATTCTAGCAAAAACAATAAAGGAGTTGAGTCTTAAAAGACTAGGAAGGAACCTAGACATACAAGAAGAATCCACCTGGTAGGAAAAATTGTAGATATCATGATGTGCTGTAGATCTAACCCAGAAATAATATGAAATGATTCTTTATTGATCAAACCCTTAAGGTAGGGCAACACCATACATTCACTCCTTAAGGAAGGAGAACACTCCATAAGCCAATCTGCTCATACAATAATCTTCATTTCCTCCATGTGGAGTCTCTGGCCTCTATATAGGCCTCATACATGCAATACCATGGATCATTACCATGGTTCCCTCATACCATCCACTAATACCATGGCCCATTACATTATTACTAACTACTTGTGGTCCCTTACATGATATGGGTTAACCACCTTATTTATTACTATGGCCCATCCCATTATTACATTATTACCTTGGGTACCTCCCTTGGTACCCCATATTATCCCCCTAGGTATATAACATGATGGGAAAAATTACTATGCAGAAGTATGTAGGTCCCGGTAGTCCAATTGTCAAAACACATATCAATGGGGTAGAAATTGCAAATACTTTCATTGATTTAGGAGCTGCTATCAACATCGTGAGTAGACAGACTATGGAACAACTGAAACTTCCTAATCTTCTTTTTACACCTACTTTGCTGCAACTTGTAGATCAATCAATTATAGAACCAGATGGTGTATTAGAAGACATTTCGGTCTCCTTAGACTGTTCGGAATATCCAGTAGATTTTATGATTTTAACTCCCAAGAGTAATTAGGAGGACACCCTCTCATCTTAGGAGGACCTTGGCTAGCCATAGCTGATGCCTTTATCAGTTGTAGGTCTAGGGATATGTATATTTCTGATGGTAATTCGACAAAGAAATTCAATTTGTATCCTCCAGCAAAAGCAATTACAGAAATAGGAGATAATGAGTGGGTTGATGTTGAGGACACTATACAACCTGTCTTTACCATTTCTGAAGTCATTGAAGATAGTCAAATTCTGAGCACATTACAAAACTTTGAAACATCTTCAGAATATGACCACACAAAATTTCAGTTAGATTCTAACATTGAGTATCTATCATCTAGACAAATGTCTCTTTTCTCTATGGAAGAATTTGGTAGTTCTGCCATTGAGATCTTTCCAGGTAAAACATTGAATATCAACAAAAACATGGAAAGATCACAACAGGGAGAACTAACCAAAATCTTGCAAAAACATTCTACTGCATTTGCATGGGAGTATACAGATATGAAAGATATTGACCCTAAGACTTGCATTCATCACATCTACATTGAGGAAAATAGTAGACCAATAAGACAACCTCAGAGAAGGATGAATCCAAACCTTAGGGAGATAGTGAAAGAAGAGATCCAAAAACTACTCAACGTAAACTTCATTTATCCAATTTCAAATAGTCGATGGGTTTCTCCTTTGGTTATAGTACCTAAAAAGAATGGTAAATGGAGGGTATGCATTGATTACAGGGAGTTGAACAAACCAACCTTGAAGGATCACTTTCCTTTACCTTTTATCGATCAAGTATTAGATATTTTAGCAGGCAAAAAGTACTTTTAATTTTTGGATGGTTTTAGTGGCTATAATCAAATTCAGGTAGCTCCTGAAGATCAAGATAACACCACATTCACCTGTCCATGGGGAACGTTTTCTTACCGAGTACTTCCTTTTGGGCTATGTAATGCACCTGAAACATTTCAAAGGGCAGTACTAGGTATCTTTCTGATCTAATCCATGATTGTGTAGAGGTCTACATCAATGATTTTACAGTTATGGTGATTCATTTGAAGAGGCATTAGAAAATTTGGAAAAGGTCCTTATTAGATGTAAAGAAAGAAATCTTCCCTTAAGTCGTGAAAAATGCTTTATGATGTTTACTGAGGGAATCATTTTAGGACATCATATTTCAGGAGATGGAATTAAAGTTGATAGATCAAAAGTTGAAGTGATCTCCAAGTTGGCTATTCCAAATTGTCAAAAAGATGTTAGAAGTTTTCTTGGATTTATTGGATACTATAGAATATTTATTGAAAATTTCACCAAAATAGCATCCCCACTCTTCAAATTACTTACAAAAGACTGTGAATTCAAATGGGATCCTGATTGTCAATCTGCATTTGAAACTTTGAAAACAAGAATATCTGAAGCACCCATTTCGAGAGGGCCAAATTGGAAACTTCCTTTCCGTATTTCCACAGATGCTTCAGATACAGCTCTAGGAGCTATGTTGGGTCAAAAGGATTTAATTCCTTATGCCATTTACTACACCAGTAAAAAATTGACTCCCACTGAGTTAAACTATATTGTGACTGAAAAAGAGTTCTTAGTTGTTGTTCATGAAATCAATAAGTTTAGACATTATATAACAGGCTATGAAACTTTAGTCCATATTGATCATTCTACAATTATATATCTAATGAACAAACCTGTTAGTAATGGAAGAGTTACAAGATGGCTTTTAATTTTACAAGAATTCAATATTACTATTTTGGATAGACCAGGGAAACAAAATACAGTAGCTGATTTCTTGTCTAGAATCCAAAATACTAATGAAGATTCTCCTATAGAGGATATGTTTCCAGATGATTATTTATTTGTAGTAACTACTAAGACTCCTTGGTATGCAGATATTGCTAACTATTTGGTTACATGAAAGCTACCTCCACATTTATTTCCTAGTGAAAAAAGAAGAATTATTCAGGAGAGTTCGAATTATCCATGGATTTCTAATGAATTGTTTGAAACAGGGCTAGATTGTGTGATCAGAAGATGTGATCGGGAAGATGAAATTCCTGATATCCTCAAGGCATGTCATGATGAACCATGCGGCGGACACTTTGCTGACAAAAGGACGGCCTATAAAATCCTTTCTTTAGGGTATTATTGGCCTTCTCTTTTCAAAGATGCAAAACAATATGTCATAAGGTGCGACAGCTGCCAAAGAGTTGGGAGACTGACTCTTTCAAATAAAATGCCATTACAACCACAGGTACTCATCGAACCCTTTGAAAAATGGGCTTTAGATTTCATTGGACCTATTAATCCACCATCTAAGTAAAAGAAGTATATATTCGTATGTACTGATTATGTCACCAAATGGGTAGAAGCCAAAGCATTATTTGCTGCTACTGAAAATTCAGTTGTTAACTTTCTTTACGAGGATATTTTTACTCACTTTGGAGTTCCAAGAGAAATTGTGACAGATCAAGGAAGTAAATTTACATCTAACTTGATGGAGAAGGTGATGGAAGAATACAAAATCAAGCACAGAAAATCTACTCCTTACCATCCGCAAGCAAATGGCTAAGTGGAGTCTACAAACAAAGTTCTTGAGAGCATCATCACCAAAACTGTTCATCTACATAGAAGAGATTGGGCAGAAAGGCTTCCTGAAGCCTTATGGGCCTACAAAACTACATGGAGGAAGACAATAGGACATTCTCCCTATGAACTTGTTTATGGGAAAGAAGTCCTACTCCCCATTGAGTTTCAAGTCAAGACTTTCAAGATGGCATTCCAGTTGGGGATGAATCTATCAGAAGCCCAAAAGCACAGAATGGAGTAGCTAAATGAGATAGATGAGATTAGACAAGAAGCAATTTTATGGACTGATCTAGTTCAACATCAACGAGCTAAGTGGCACAACAGATACATCAAAGAGAAAAAATTTCAAGAGGGAGATTGGGCGCTACTGTTTGATTCCAAGTTCAAAGACTTCAAAGGTAAATTTCAGACCCATTGGCTTGGGCCATATGAAATTGACAAAGTATTTAACAATGGAGCGGTAAGAATTAAGACCATTGATGAATTTCAGATTCCTCTTATTGTGAATGGCCACCGATTGAAAATTTATCATAAGCCACTCTTAAAAGAGGAATTTTTCAAGATGTTCCAAGAGAATTCTACAATAAGGCTGGTGGAGAAGAATCATTCTTCCCCACCAGCCTAGCCTTTGTTTCTTTCAGTTGAAAAAAAAAAAGAGAAAAAAAAGGAAGAAAAAAAGAAAAAAGAAAAAATTGTATAAGCCTGAAAACCAATCATAGATTGGCAGTCCTATAAAGAAAATATAGAGTGAAAATAAGGGACACCTCACACTCTATATTTTCCAAAAAAAATCTCTCTCTCCTTCTTTTTCCATCTTCACTCCACCTCACTTTCCATTTCACTCATCTCCATCTCATTCACTTCACTCCATCTCATTTGCCATTTCACTCCATCTCCATCTCATTCACTTCACTCCATCTCATTTTCCATTTGACTCCATCTCTATCTCATTCACTTCACTCCGCTTCACTTTCATTCCATTCCACTCATTTCATTTTCATTTCATCAATAAAAGTTCCTTTCAGGACTATTTTCACTTAGTTACTTCTTTTCTAACTATCTTTGTTTAGCTAAGTGGGTGTTGTCCTAGTTTCCCCAGCTGGAAACAATTTCCGTAGCCAGAAACAGTTTCCATAGCCAGAAATGATTTCCGCAGCTACCATCACTCTGTTTTGCAAAATTCACAGTCAAAATGTTAGTGCAAAAATCATGAAAATGCAAGTGTAATTGAGCAATTGCCATGAAGACATGGAGCATCTCCAAGACATCAAGAAAGAACAGTTGGTTAAAAGCTATGAGCAAGAAATGACAAAGTTTCCAAAGGTATGAGCAATTTTTTTTATCAAATAACAATTAAAGTCATGATTATGCATAGCTACCAAACCATAAAAAGTTCTACTATGTGCAATGATTCAATATGCTAGCTCCATTGTCCACTCCTATCCCACGATATTACTCTGCACACCATGCATTTATTTCTTAACAGTCACATGATGGATTTTTCGGGTTTAAAATCAAGTTGAATGCACTTTCATTTGCCACCTGCACTCATGAGATGTGACCAATCCCTTTACGGCTCCTCTCCACTGTATTTTCCGCAACCATCTCTCAAAATGTGTAATCTCCCGTACGTAGCCGTTAATTCAAATCTTGCCTCCACTCTATTTACTTACCATTTCATTAAAGGTCTTCCTTTCATATACACGCATTTCAAATTGTGAACTTATTTGTGACTGCTTACCCTCTGTTCCGCCTGTAATCTGAGGCATTCCCATTACCTGATACTAATTGCAGCCACTGCATTTTACCATAAACCTTGCAACCAAGCTACCTTCCCTCCACTAAATCCTTATACACAATTGCATCGTCAGTTGAAATTCAAAACAGAGAAAGGAATGAGAAAATTACTAAGGGCAGAGCCAGAAGGACCGAAGTATCTAGAAGGTTACCCTCAAGCAAAAGATTTGCTGAGGAAAGCCAAATTGTTACGCTTCATCCAGAAGTTCAAAGGCTATAACAAAGAGGTAACAAGGCTTTTTCATGGTCTTTCGATGGTCAAATGGTGGAGATTGGAGATTTGAATCTCGCGGTGACCGAAACAACAGTAGCAACTGCCACAGGCTTACCTCAAGAAGGTGAGCGATGGTTCAAAAAAAAAAGCTTGGATGAACAGGCATGGAGAATTATGCTAAGAAACCCAGGTATGGACACCACTGTGTTTACTAAAGGAATACCTGTTCATGCATTGAAGGAAGAATGGGCCAGTTTGCTATTAGTTATCCAAAAAATTGTCACTTGTGAAGGCCACTTTGGTTGGATGTACATGTACCATGCTAGACTGCTGATGAATTTCTTAGAGAATCAGACTCTTAGTTTGCCTTATTTCATGTTGTTGAGTTTGGAAAAGATGAGTATTACAGTCCAAAAACACATAGGCAATATTGAACCTCATCTATATCATCATGGACTTATAAAAATTCTCATTGAAGACCAACTAAATAAAAACAAAGATACCTGGGAACAATTCTTGATAAGAAACTACTTCCAAGAGCCACCTGAGGCCTCTGAAAGTAGTACAGCAAAGACACCAAGAAAAAGTAGGAGAGAAAAGAGCACTCTAGTCCAAGACTCCCCTACTACAGAAACTCAAGAAGTTGGTCAACAAGAAGAGGAAAACAGAATTAAAGACAAGAAACAAGGGAAAGATAAAGGTAAAAGGACCATCCAAGAAGTCTATCAATCACCTCAGCCATCCATAGAGGAGGATTATCAACCACTGTCAGAAAGATTAGTACATCTTCAAGTTGCTATAGCAAAGAAAAAGGAAAAAGGGAAACAAATTATACAAGAAAAGAGTACCAGTCCACCATTCTTTAGGAGAAGCCACAGGTTAAGAGGAAAGTGGAATAAAACACAAATAAAATGGCCCCACTTCATCGACTTGAGTGGAGAGACACCTGAGAAAACTCCAGTTGGTCGTAGTTCACCTAGCCCTCAACTAAGTATTGAAACTAGTCCTCCACATGATGAAAGCCCTTCTCGGCCAGAGCTAGAGAGCAGTCCTCCTACTCCACCAGATTTTGAGCTCAGTCCAAGAAAGACACATGAAATAGATCCCAATCAATAGAAGGTATATGACTACATGGAATCATTGGAAAAATCAGCTGCAGGTCCAAGTACCACTCTGCCACTAGATGCACAAGTTCAGTCGTTAAAACAGGAGGTATTTGAATTAGAGGTCCTAAATAGGCATATCAAGCAGGAAAATGAAACACTCAAGGAACAGAGCAAACTCAATAAAATTATTTATGATAACGCCATGCTTCATTTGGGACTATGGCAAAAGAAAAACAAGAAACTGAAGAAAAAGTGCAAAAAGTTGAGCAGAGCATTGATCAATCTCAAATTTAGATGTCTAATAAGGAAACCAAGGATGGTGGTAGCACCAAAGAAGAAGAAAAGAGGACTAGATTTCCTAGCAGAAGCATCAGAACATATGGGCTAGAGGGGAATGTCTAAATTTTGGTTGCATGAGGACATGCAACACCTTCACAGTGGGGGTATGTTGAGTCCCAAACCTGCACTTCCCTATATACCCTTTCAGCCTTCTTTTTCCATTTTCTTCATCCACCCAGCTATCAAATCATTGCATATTAGGCTAAAAAGAGCTTATGAAATGGTTTCCTAACTATGTTTATGGCTGTTGTTTGGTTTAGATTTTTTTTTCAAATAGTTGCGGAAACTTGTCACTTTCCACAGCCAGCTCAAGTTTCTGCAACCATTTTGTCAAAAGCTATGCTACAGGTGTCCAATGGAGAAACCAGCCACATGGGTAGGATGTAGGTGACGTCTACATGTAGTGTGTTCAATCATATCAGCCAAATCACTCATAAACAGTAATGGTCAATGACGGTCAAAGGAATGGCCAAATGAGGAATTTTGCGGTGGCATGGCTTTGTTTTGGCCATGTGAAGGATTGTGTGACATGATCCTTCATTTCTGGAGGTACTGGCACAACTTTCAATCAGCCTGTGAACCGAATCAAGGAGCCACCACTCCATGGATTCAACTTCCGTAGTGACCATCACGCTAAATTTCACACCGTGGAGATTTACATGTCTCTTGGCAGCACAAAATCTACCAATTAGTTACTAGTATTTTCACTTATAAATAACACGATGATATACGCTGGATAGTTTGTCTTTAAGATGTAATTTTGACTGTTGTGTTAGCCCACTGTATTGTACTTTCCTTTTCTTTATTACTGCAATTCAGTATATGAGAAGACAACGTTCTTGAATCCAATTAGTGACTAAGTAGTTGGCTGGCTGAGGTGACAGAGGGCCCCTGTACACCAAAGATTTGTATAGTTTCTTACTTGCTTTTGTTTACTATTTTTGTAGTCATTACATGTATATATTTTATGCTGTTATGATGTTCATCAGTGTCCATATTTCCTTCATGTTTTCTTCATAACTGTTAAGCTGATCAGTGTTTCTCTTACAGGTATTTGTAGCCAGCCCAGGAAAATTTACATATTTTTGATAGCTACTGACATGAGATCATCTTGTCCTTTCTGCTAATTTTAATTTACTATGTTTAATTCCAGCATTCTCAGTTCTTTCAAGTTTTGTTTTGCTTAATTACTTTTCTACCATTTAGACATTATATTACTTACCTGTTTGTGATTTTCTTTCTATAGCCAAGTGACTCAATTAGTAAGGAATCAGAATATTACTTGAAGTAGTGTGATCTAGTTTTCTTTCCTGCAAGTTAGAGATTGAATTACTTATGTTATTTTCAAGAATTGAAATATGAATGAGTAGTTAAATCTTAGTTTCCTTTTATGCAATTTAATTTCCTACAATTTAGATATCATAATACTCAGCTTGTTTATGATTACTTCCTATAGCCGGACTGAGTCGAAAGGTGAAGGGTCAGAGTATGGGTTGAAGTAGTGTGATTTAGTTTGCTTTTCTTTTAGTCTTTGAGTTGCATTAAGTTCAGATTTTATTTTCTTTTTCATACAACAGTAAGGATACTGGGCCATTGTCACTAGTCCATTGTTTTGGTGCATTTACTTCATTTTCAAAATTGATTTCGTTACAGTCAGTTTGGAAACTTTCTTTTTGAGAACTATTAAGTTTGGAAAATCATTTTAGAAAACACCATTACCATTCACACTTAATTTTCAATTTCGCCATCTCACACTAGGGAATCCACAGAAGATAAACCCAAAAACAAACTAAAAACTCAAAAACAACAAGAGACTAAGGGAAAGGTTATACTGCACATACAGTGCACTTCACTTCATCAGTTTACGACTTCCGGATTGACATTTTAAATAGCAATTTAGGACATACTAAATTGACCAAACAGCGACTGCCTCCTCTGTCTTTGACATTGAGTGGCTTTTAAGCTTATCGACGCTTGTCTGTTCGTTTATCCTTTCACGCTCTCTCGCTCTCAACCTCTATCCATTCAAATCCACTCCGAGAATTAAACAAACATTGTGGAATGCCTTCTGGTATGTTGGCCACCTGTTCTTAAATGGAAAGGACCATTGGTGTGTTTGAAATCCCCAAAAAGGGGTTCCTCTGTTTACACAGAGAAATACATGAAACGCTGAAAAATATGCCAAAACGCTTTCTATCGGACTTCAAATATTATTGAATCTACCCTATAATTCCATCGGATTTGCTTTTATATGGCTACAGCAAGTCGCAGGCCATGGGTTCCTTTGTATTTGGGTTTATAACAGAAAAACCCTAAATACACAGAAAACCCAACGAATGGCTTCATATCGGAACTCAAAACATATATATTAGCATCCATAAACCCCTTTGGGTCTGGCTTTCTCACATGTCGCATGTCCTCCTCGTCCTCCAATCGTCGATTGCTTTGAACGGCCTTATCAGCTATTGATCCATCAGCATATCACATGTCACAAGGTCTCAAGTCCCTGGTAAGTCCTCCCTTCGGCCGTGTTGCGATGTGATTAGATCTCGGTTGTTGATTATCTGCCACTAGATCGACGTCTAAGATCTTCCCCACTCAAACAAAGCTGATAGACATTCCTCCACCGTTGATCTATGCGTAGTAGATCCGATGGTCCGCGTTGATTCGGGCGGACAACTTACCTGACTCTTAATGATCCTTACGAGCGTAATGGATTTTATAAACTCCCAATCCATAAAAGTTTAGGTCTACTCCTTGCATTAATGCCCATTTATCTTTGTGCCTGATATCTGTCCGATGATGCAGCCTCCAGATCCTACAGCCGGCGGGTACCGAACATGCACATGGTCTCAATACTATTTGATGCGATATGGTGGTTGATCCATACCATTGATCTGTGCGCCAGACCAATGGCCCTCATTCACTCATGTTGATCATTGTTGTTTTTTTTAAAAGGCCGCAGTCGTTTAACACAAAACTTGGGTTTTTCTGATGCGAGAACGAAACCCTATATATATGTGTGTGATGAACCACATTATTTCCTCTGGATGTGATAAAAGGCTTTGTTAAGATATCTATATATATATATATATATATATATACATGGATGCTCAATAAAAAGGCCACATTTCCCCATTTTTTTAAACATTCGAAGATTAAAGAGGGGTTTCTAAGATCTATTTTGGATCACGCCTTCCCACTAAAAGAAATTTTGGTCCCCAAGAGGCTGATATATTGATCTGAATAGTAAATAAGAGTAACAAAACCCTCTTCTTTTAGCCTCCATACACATGCCTTACATAGTGCCTCTGAACCAAAGCCTTTGACCACTTTCCTTCCTGGATGTGTTGGTCCTCCTGGTAAGAAGTGCCTTCCTCCTTGCCTTCCTACAAAACTCCTGTAGAGATGGTCACAGAAGGTGGTTTGAAGTTATCTACCTTGATCATTGATCCAAGGTGGCTCAAACCAATGTGAAGTACATCTGCTCCAAAAAAATTTCATTTGTACGTGTTTGAAAAGTTTTCAACAACAACAAAAATATAGAAAACAATTGGATGGCTTAAAATTCCTCCTTCAACAAAAGAAATAGATTTCAGATCTTATGAGCACCTCCATGTCTTACTTCTGCATACAAATGATGGACTAGATAACAAGCCCACAAAACATGCCTTTAAGACAAATGACCCTTCAATTCAAGCATGTAGAGAAAGACCTTTAGGACTCCTTTTCAAAGATTGAACACTTCATCATTATCTCCATCTTAGAGATGACATCAATTTTTCTCATGTCAATATTGCATCACATGCATGTCAAAGCAACCAACCGTGTAATTTAATTACATATACATGTTCAAAGGATGAAACACTTTATCATTATCTCCATCTTGTAGACCAAGTTAACTTCTCGCCAACAAACATTGCATTACATGCATGTCAAAACAATCAACCCTTCAAGTTAATCACACACACATGTTCAAAAATAAGGAAATCATCAGCATCCCTGTGTTCATGCACATCATGCCTATGTTGGTATTTCATCCTTCAACGTTTTCTTAATCACATTGTAATTTCGAAACTGAAATGAACATAATGTTGCAACAACAGAGTGAGTCTCCTACTCAACTTTTTCCATTTAGCTTCTTGGTAAAATCGTGCAACTTGCATCTCTTTAGCAAGGAAATGCAAATAGATGCATCAATAGACATGCAATCTTAATTGGATAAGAACTCTAACAATTTCTTACCAATCCATTTCAAAGGTCTTGCCCTTGTCTACACATCAGCATCAACATGTCAATCATCCTGAAACACATCATTCATGGAAACTTCCTTTCCATTTCTGCCATTTTCTCTTTCCACTTTCTTCAGCTTTTTTGGAAGCATTGTTGGATTCAACGTCCAAAATTTTGCAGCAATATGTCCTTGCTTATCACAACAAGTGCACTGCATGTGCATCCTCTTGACAGCATGATTTGCCTTGTCCACTAGACCTTTCGCTCCTTGCTTCTTCAAAAGCTTCCTGTATGTGGCAATTCCCTTCCAACATCTAGAAACGTTATGGTTATCCAAAACCACAAAAGGAACATGCAATTCCTTTCCTATATCTATGTGGAAATTTATCATGCTTTGCAAAATCAAAAGGAATATGATTAGAACCAGATTTATACCTTTCTCTTCCACCTTTATTGCCTCCATGAGGAGGTTAAGAAAATGAAGAGGTGGCTCCCTTCGTAACACTATTAATCTCTTCAAGACTATTAGAGTTTCCACAACTCTCTGGTTCAAGTGTATGCTTTTGAACACCTACATCTTGCAAATGATGTTTCAAGCTATTGCATTCCCCCTTAATACAATCTTGGACATTAGATTGGAAGCTATGCCTCTAGTATGTTTTTCAAAAGAACCAATATAAGCATTCTTAAGAGAATTTGAGGAAAAAAATGAATGGTTTACCTCTTCTTCAAGATGATACTTGACCAAGGCTTCTTTGGCAAGAAATAGCTATGACTCCAACTCATGCATCCTTTTCAGGTGCATATTTGCAATATGAATTTGCCTCTCCATCTCTCGCAATTTTTGAGAAAGCAAATGCTTCTCTTCCTCCATGGAATTCAACTACTCCCTAAGTATGTTTCTCTTCCTTCCATCCCCATACATTTCCCTCACCTTGTCCATCATGATGAACAAGTCTTGCTTCATGTCGCCATCAAAGAATCTTGTGATGAAGGAGGAATTTGGGGACTCACTTGTATAAGTTGTCATTATGCCAATGAACAAAAGAACTTCAAACAAGATTAACAAAGAGCTTATTCGAGCAGCCTTTTGCAACAAAACTCTTGTGCTTCAAGGATTGCCTTGAGGTCCTTTGGGATGAGAAGAATTCCTTCAACCCTCCTTCCTTCTTGTCCTTCCTGGACTGAGCTATCAATATCTTTCCCTTCACCTCTGCAAACTCAAACAATAGTCATTCTGCAAACAAGCATACGATCAATCAGACAATCAATCCTTGACTAGCTAAACACCTTTCAGACAAGCAATCTTTCCTCTATCAATCAAGAATTATGAGTTGATACCACTTGCTCTGGTATAACAAGCTTTGATATCACCTTCTTTGAAGGTAGGGTTAACTAACATTAGGCTCCAATACAACTTGATCTGAAAATGGGGCACTAAAGGTCTCTTATGAGCTCACAAGAACCTCACCCACTTCCAAAGCTTAAATATTCCCAAGATTTATTGATTAACCAATCCGGAATTAATAATGTGCTTGAACATAGGTGTATGCTTATATTTGTTTTAAAATCATTATGTATTGTAGTTCACTTGCTTATACTAGTATAAAATACATATGATAGTAAGTAAAGTAGCTAATAAGAAACACACGCATAGTAGCAAGATGCAACAATAAAACAACACAAATAACAACAATATTAATTTGGAGTTCACCCAAAACTCTTGGGCTACGTCTCCTTGAGCTCTAGTCAACTTGACTAGGCTCTCTAGGATTATCATAGCTATTCTTTTATAAGCTCCATGCTCAACTCGACTGGTTTACATAGAACACAATGGGCTTAGAACACCATCTCACCCCTGGCTCTGAATCTCTCAGGCTTTCTAGCTCTAGCTCTGTCTCGTGGCTCTGCCTTTTGCTTTTTCTTTGTCTCAGCAACTGCCTCCTCTGTCTCTGACATTGAGTGGCTTTTAAGCTTATTAGTTCTTGTCTATTTGTTTCCCCTTTTGAGCTCTCTGGCGCTCGACCTCTATCTGTTCAAATCCCCTCTGAGCATTAAAAAATAATTGTGGAACACCTTTAGGTATGGTGGCCACATGTTTTTAAATGGAAAGGACCATTAGTGCTTTTGAAATCCCTAAAAGGTTGTTTCTCTGTTTACACAGACAAATACACAGAAAAGTTGAAAAATCCACCAAATATCTTTCTATCGGACTTCAAATATTATTGAATCCACCCTACAATTCCATGGAGTCTGCTTTTATATTTCTACTGCAAGTCGTAGGACATGGGATCGTTTGTATTTGGGTTTATAACGGGAAAACCCCAAATGCACAAAAAACCCAACAAATGGCTTCATATTGGAACTCAAAACATATATATTCACATCCATAAGACTTTTTTGGTCCGACTTTATCACATGTCACATGTCCTCCCCGACCTTCGATCGTCGATTGCTCTGATCGGCCTTATCGACTATCAGCGCATCGGTGTATCGCATGTTACAAGGTCTCAAGTCCCAAATAAGTCCTCCCTTTAGCCGTGTTGCAATGCGATTAGATCTTGGCCATTGGTCCTGCACCACTAGATCGACAGCTGAGATCTTCCCCACTCAAGAAAGGCTGATAGGAAGTCCTCCATCCTTGATCTACGCATAGTAGATCTGACAGTCCGCGTTGATTTTTGATGTAAAACTTGCCGAACTCTTAACGATCCTTATGGACCTGATGGAGTTTATAAACTCCCAATCCATAAAATTTTGGGTCCACTCCCCGTGTTAACACTCGATTATATTTGTGCCCGATATATGTTCGATGATGCAGCCTCCAGATCCTACGGTCGGTGGGTACCGAACATACAAATGGTTTAACTGTTGTTTGATATGATATGGTGGTTAATTTGGACCGTTGATCTGGCCCTCGTTAAATCATGCTTATCGCTATTACTATTTTTAAAAGGCCACATTCATTTAACACGAAACTTAGGTTTCGCTGATGTGATAACGAAACCCCATATCTATATATCTTATATAATATATATATATTTATTTTTATATATATAATATATTATATGTATAAATATTATCTATATATATACATGTATATAGTATATAATATATATACATACATGTATTATATAATATATATTACATACATGATAATATATATATATTATATTATTACATACATGATAAAAATACATGTAATATATACATGTATATATAGATATACTATATACATGTATCTTATTATTATAATATATATATATATATATATATATATACATGTATATATATATATATATATATTATATAATATATAACATCATACATGTATGCTCGATAAAAAGGCCACATTTCCCCACTTTTTTATACATTTGAGGACTTAAGAGTGTTTTCTAAGATTAATTTTGGATCAATTACGATGTGATCTTGCGAAAGTCGTTGATCTAGTAGATTAGATCAAAGGTGGAAAAAGGATTTCGCATATCGCTATTCGGGAATCCTATGTCCAATTGCTTTTGAGTCTTTGTAACTCTGTGATGCGATGTATGATTTTGGGTTTTCTTGACCCTATTGTCTGTTAACTAGCAATGGTTATGTCTTGAGCTGGTCTTTACATTGGTAAAGACACGTACCATATGTAATCCCATTTTTCAGTTAATTGAAGGTTCCACTCTTACTTGAATGAAAAAAAATTATCTATAATTAGTAGAAAAATCCACCACTGAACATGTGTGAGGCCTCTCAGAATATGCATGAATGACTACATTATTCTTCCCCTCGACATATATAATGTTAAAATAATATTCCTACAATATATTGACCAAATTTTATTTCCTATCCTTTATATGCTTCTAGATCATGAAATATTCATTGTTGTTATGATTTGGTTTGATGATAAAATTTCCACCAAATAAGTATCATCTGAATTTATTCAAGGCATGCGTAATAGCTAGAATCTCTCTAACATAATCTAAGTAAATCCTTTTCACACCTCTTAATTTTATTCTCTCAAAATTTATGTGGTTCTTATCCAACATTAGAATGCATCTTATCCCCTCTCCCAAAACATCACACTCTAACTCCAAGGATTTAGATATCTAGTATTTCTAACAAAAGGCATGGGACATCACTTTCTTGAAGTGCTTAAAACATGTATGTGTTGAATAAAGCAACTAAAAGTCCCCCTTACTAGTTAAATTCATAAGAGATGTTGTAGTTATTGAAAGTCCTTAATAACTCTCCAATACAAACTAAAAATACCAAAGAATCCCTTAGATGTGGAGAGAAATGTAGGTGTATGCCTTTCTAGAATAGGCCTAAAATTCTCATGGTATACTCTTATTTCTTCTGCACTAATGAAATGACTAAGATAAAGAATATTTTTCATCCCAAAGTCACATTTAGACTCATTTTCATATAAAGATTCACTCTTTAAGATTCTCATACCTCCTCAAGATTCTTCATATACACCTCCCAAGTCCGACTAAAAATAATAATGCCATTAAAAAATATCAAAAGAAATTTCCTCAATTTTCTCCTAAAGACCTAATTCATAAAGCTCTAAGATGTGGTTGGAGAATTCATTAATCCAAATGCCATTAGCAAAAACTCTAAATTCACAAAATTAAATTTCAAAGAAATATTCTCAATATCATCCTCTCTCCTTCAAATGTGATGATACCTTGACCAAAAATATATCTTAGAAAAGTATCATGCCCCATGTCACTCATTGATCAATTCACCTTTCATGGGAATTGCATACGCACTGTTGTTTGTCTTTTTGTTTGGAGCCCTATATTCAATACACATCTGTATCATTCAATCCATAATTTTGTTTTCTCTTACATCGTTCTGCCTCTTAGCATTATGATATGGACTGGTGATCACTGGTTTGGCTCCTTCCATGCTTTATTTCCATCTCACTAGGAACTCCATGAGGGACACTCTCGAACACCTTGCTATGTTTACATAAAAAACCCTAAATATCATATTGGTAACTACCCTTTTGCTTGTTCAAGATTGTAGGAATGTTGGAATGATGAGACACTCTATTTCCCACTCTACCAAGTCATCCCTAATTTGTCGCTCCATACTCTTAAGTGATACCACTTTGGCCCTCCATTTGAAATTCCTCGGATTACTACATTAATATCTTGATGTTATAACTTTATTTCCAACTTCTATAGATTTGACAATAACTCTACAATGGACATCATCCATACCATACAATAAATGACATCATTTTCCCCCATGTACAACACATAAAATACATTTTGTAGCTTATAATCACCCAATTTCATACTTACATTTGAAATATTACAAGTATAAGGAATATTATACATGTTAGCTACCATCACCATAAACCCACTACGTTCTCCTATTTTCAAAGCCCTCTTCATCAAAATACTTTTATGAATGAAATTAAGAGTTTCCCCTATATCAATTAAGGAAACAACTCACTTTCGTTGTGCTACAACTCTTACCTTGAATGTGATTTCCTTCTATACACTAGATATTTTTGTAATGGTCCTATCATGATGAGATTCTTCCTCTAAAGTATCTTTCTCATCACTATTATTTGAATTAGATTGTTGATATGATCATTCTGACTTATATTCTTCAACAAAAAAGTACTCTAACTGCTTAGATTTTGGTTTCAAACTTTATTTATGGGAGGTATCACATGGATTTCTACAATGCAGACACAACTTCTTCCTTCTAAGGTCATTTAGCTACTAAATATATAACCTGTTACACTTCTTTCGTGGTTGTTTTGATTCTATTTGAAATTATTTTTTATATTTATCGCTCTTCCTTAGGAACCTTTTCGATTGAAACTTTCTTCTAGAAGAAGAAGCATCCATGTATCCTTCTTTTTTTATGGCTTCTGACAAGCTAGGTGGATTGACAGGCTTAAGCCAACCTCCCAAAATTTCCATCAAAACATCCGTGAATAAAACCATACATTAGTGGATGTTTGAGGTCTAAAATGAGCCTCCTAAGGAAATTATAAAATAATAGTGGAAATAATAAAATAATATTAGATTTCATCATCAAATTTTAGATGGAAAAAAGAAAAATTTATTTTATCAACTCGTATTTTCAACTTATCCACCTATACGTTTACTCAAATTTATAGTGATAACACTCTTTGGATGAATAATTTGATTCCTCCTCCAAATAGTGCCCATGTTTCATACTTTCTATAGACCCTACTACACAAAAGATGAGAAATACATGAAAAATGCGATTGAAATCACGTTTTTTCATGTATTTTTCATTTTTCATGTGGCAGGGTCCATCAAATGTATGCAGCGTGGGTGATCCTTGTATGAGAATATTAATTTTTTCATCCAACGAGTACTCCCACTTGAAATTTGACTGAAACCTAAGGGAGATAAGTTGAAAATACGAGTTGAAAAAGCAGTTTTATTATTTCATTATTTTTTAATATTTTACTTTCTTACTCTAAAAATGGTGAATCACCGTTCATGTTTGACATCATCATCTTGAATCCTATTGGTTCTTATAAAGTTTATTTTGGTTGTAAATTTTTCTTAGGAGGCTAATTTTAGACCTCAAAATTCCCCTCATGAGTCTTCTTTCTGAAATATCAGTGAATGGCAAAACAAGCCCTTGAAAATATATAACATAATTTATCTAAACCCCACTCCTTAAGTTGTCCCAAATCATTAAAGTGTATCTCTAGATCCTTCTTATCAAATCCATCGATAAACCTCTCAATAAAACATACATATGAAGTGGTCCTATCATGTCCCATGGTAATCATCCCCATTTTAACGAGGCAATCCCTTCTATGGATAGAAGTGATCCCTCTAGCCCAATGTGTGGGTCTACTAACAACCATGACAAAATAGGAACAATTCCCTAACCTATATCATAATGAAAAATGAGAAAGGGAGGTGGCCTACCTCTCTCCTATGCACTCGACCTTCGATGATGATCCTACTCCCTTAGCTCCCACGCTCACTCCTAGTTATTCGTTGTGTCTAAATACCTACAAGAGATATCAAAATACAATAACATATCATATGCATTCCAACATAAGTTATACAACATATCAAGGAGTGTTGTACTAAGAAAACTATCATAGACAAGCCTATAAGTAAAACATGCTTCGTATTAATGATTAAATCAAAGAGGGAAGCATACAACTCGTGCCTTGATGTTGAAGGCTTCCTTCAAGATGGTTCCAAGTCCAAGCTAAACTTTACAAGGTCCCCTTTCTTCTCTCACCAAAATGGTAGCATCTAAACACAATCGAGCAGAAGAATGGAAACAAGAAATGACCAACCCATTGAGGAAAGTGAAGAATGAATTTATGGTGAGGGAGAGGGAGTTAGAGATCCATCAAAGGGGGAAAAAGGTACTTATCCCAAATGTAAGATCCCTAAAGGTAATATCTAGGGCTCTAAATGGGAGTACCTGACCATATGTTCATCCAAAAACTATCACATCATCTTTCTCGAGGTTTTTAGTAACACACGCTTATGCTCCACCTTCAGAGAAATTGCATGACGAGGTTCAGCGTGGATTTTCCTATCAAGAGTCGCACTGTCAATGCAAGGAACTAGTTAGACAAAAGGTTACTAGCATCGATATGCCTACTAAAAGTAGCGTTGGTCTTGCAAATTAGGGTTTTTCACAAATGTTTCCAGAATTACTTCAGGACATTACTTCTCCAACTCTTTAGGGATGTGTTGAGCATATAATTCACAATGAACGAGTTTGCACAACTTTTGTATCTTTAAGAAATTTGTGATGACATCGACAAAAAAGACGACACTTTGGGTACAGAGTTGGGAATGTGACAAGATACTGTGTAACACCCTGCCACTCATGTATGATTCCATCAAGGTGTATACCTACATATTTGATGGCCTCTTCCTCTAGAATTGGGTTGAGATCGAAATAGGTATCAACCTTCTAAACCAAATATTGTGTTCAAGTCTTCATTGAACCATCATTGTAAGGAAGAGTAAATTTTCCCACTTTCTTCCTCAAATCACAATTATTTAATATGTCACCTACGAGGGGTCTATGTTTAATCATGACATAAATATAATATCTAAGTGATATAGTATCCTAAAACTTCATGCCATTATTTGTCCAATCCTAAATAAACTAACTTTCTAAATCAGTGACTTGTGGGTCATTTTCAATTGGTTATAGTGCTCTAGGTGGGAAGGTACAAATAAAAATCCTTGAGATAAGGCTTTATTTGGCTCATTTTGACTTCCTCCATGAATTAAATTCTCTCCTTGACCATTATCTCCTCCATTTTTGTCTCCATTATTTCCTCCATTTTTGTCTCCATTATTTTAATTTTCTCCACTATTATCAGGCCTACAGGAGAATGTGAGTCCATGTAACTCATAGAATGTGGCTCTAATAGAAGCGTTGTGTATAGCTCCTTATAGGAAATGGAGGTGGTTTTAATAACAAAAAGTATATCTATATTTTCTTTAGAAAATGAGTGGAAGAACATGGCTTTGGATTGAACTGCTTCAACTTGTATATATGTAAGGATGAGTATTAGCTTTCCATTTAAGTATGAAACAAATATGATTATATTCTAGCTCCATTAGTTCGTTATTGAATATAATAATACAAATTTGTTAATTCGGCCTATTCTATACTTTCATTCAGTCAATAAACCCATCAATAGGACTTTTGGGAATGTGTGATTTGAACAAGATTTTGAAGGTTACCCCATGTAAGTAAGAAAGGGTATGGGGATCTCTTGCTTTCATGATTTTTAGGTCCATTACTGCCAAGAATAGGGATATATTCAAGACCTATTAGTTTCCTCAGTTGGTTTTATCTTTTTGAAGAAACTACACTAGAACAGAAATTATGTTAGTGAAAGAAGTAGCAGATACAAAATAATAGAAAACAAAGGATGGATGCCATATGGTAGGAAAATAATAAATTGTGTCAAAAGGTCCAACCAGTAATTTTTTTCTTAGGACATTTTCTATGCAACTTTTTGACCTCAAACTGAGGGATCTAATAAATTCATAAGATATTCTTCATGGTTTTGATTTTGGGGTTTCTATCACTCATTTTACTCATATTTTGTCCCTCAACTTTCTTCTACATTCTCTAGCAAAATTTGCAATAGACCTCCTTCTATGAGTATTGTATTAGTGTGTATAAGGTTGTTATTCAAATCCTATCATGTCAGTATTCTATCATATTAAACCCATCTAAATGGAAGGATACATTGTTCGGATACAATTGTAACATACGCCCATTTTTTGACAATGATAACACTTGTAACAACGAAATAAATTAGAAAATGACAATATTCAGGAAAGCCTGCAAACTGATATAACTACAATTTCTAGCAACAATGAAAGAACTTAGAAAATAGTAATATTTTGGAAAACCCACAAACTGATATAACTCAAATTTTTATTTTTATTTGGTATTACAATGTATGATCAAAATAAACAATACCTAGATAACCAAAATGCTTTTAAAAAAACAATTTAAGCATACCCATTGAATGTAGAAATGCATCCTTCCTTTTTTGGATTGAAATATGAAAAATCATTGTACCAATGATATTATATCAAGCTCTAAAATCCCTTTTGTTGCCATAAATATCATTAAATCTACTCAAGGATATAGATATCAAACAATCAATGAATGTTAATGTTGATCTTCATGTGAAATTACCGGGGTATTCTCTACTTTAGAACTATTCTCTAGTTTATATCTCTTAATAACATGAATAATGTCTCCTGCAAGGTATTTCACCATAAGAAACAAAGAATAAGCAATCTCCTACAAAAAATGACAATATCAAATATCAAATCTGAGATATCAAATTAACTCCACAAATTTTCTTTTATCACTCTTTGAATAAGTGCGACCCTCTTCATTGAGCCATGTGGGACTGCATAAAATCAGTTTTAGTCTCCCAATTAAACGCCTCATTCTTTTTTCTTCTTTTACAATAAAACATCTTTCGCTTATAATTGACCCTTACTATCCCTTCATTAAAAATATTAAAATAATGATAAAGTTGCCTCTAAATAACCCAACCATAATGTCTATATTATTTATTGATTCTAAAAATTATAATTTGTTATTTAACTAATTTTAAAACTATTTGTCTTCTTGATGGGGGTGGACAAAAGGTCAAATCAAGGGGATGCCAACATGCACCACCTCACCCTCATGATGTGAACCTTTCATATGAGTGGCATTTGCTATACATGTAGACACCTTATGTAACTTTCTGTATGCATGGTACTATGGTTATATCCATAAAGGTATTTGAACAAACATTATTTACAGCTGTGGTCCTATGCATTTGTGTTAACGACAAAGAGAACAAAGTGTTTGTAGAGGCTTCCAACCTACACAAAAATATTTGAGTGTGGTTTTAAAAACCACCATTTGGCATCCATAAGCAAGGATTTATACCTTATTCTATTGGAGATTTCTAGTGACTAATATAGGGACATGGCGAGAAGATAAATAGGAGGATACTTGGTGTTGGGGTTCGAAGGATGCAAGACAGGATTTCTCCTAATTGACCTTGGGGCTAGGGAAAATGATGGTGTTTGGATTCAGTTAACCTAGCAAGCTAGTAAAAAGAGTATTTATTCTTGAGAAGTTTATTCTTGAATTAATTTTAGGGCGAGATTTGTTGTGGTAGTCTTTGGTTTTCTCTTTTACCAGTTGTGGGTCACCCAAACCCTCTTTCCAGCTAGTTGTTTTATAAAAGAGTTGTGGCTTTTAATGTGTATATTTGGTCTTCAAAGTTAGTAAATTTCCAAAAATGGAGGAGAGTCAAAGTTATCAAGCCCTCATCTCTATGTCCGGTTGTAGAGGGTGGAAATATTTCTTGAACGGTCTCCCTTTTAGTTTTTTGGTGGTTCCTCCAGATTTAAGTCCATTGATGGAAATTGGTGCTCAACATAATAGTTTTATGGTTAGAGCCCTATTTGATGGTTACAATTGGTAGAGGGTGACTTGGTGTCAATAGGGTCCCACAAACCCAAATTATGTGGTGGTAGTCAATACACTCAATTGGGGGAATGCAGTGGTAGAAGGAAGACCATGGTGGGTTTTAGAACTAAGGAAGTTCAAGCATGGGATGGATACTAGAAGGTGGCAGTCATTTGCTAAGGTTGTCAAACATTTACAATACTCATATATTATAATTTCTCGTCGGTGGGTGGTGAATTTGTGGATAAGTTATATAGTATCAACAATTAAGAGTCGGGTTTGGGGGTCGAGAGTGGTAGGGAAGATCCTTCAACAAATAGGTCAATCAATAAGAGGGATTGGTTCATGAGGGTATTCCATTGATCAAGGAGGGGAATAATCGGTATAGGAGGGAGAAGGGGATCAATATGTAGAACTAGATAAGGGGAGCTGAGAATTTTAAATAGTCACCTATTTTTGTTATTCTCTCAAATTCTATGGACACACTAAAAAGTTAGCTAAGAGTCAGGTTTTGGGGTCAAGAGTGGTAGGGAAGATTCTTCAACAAAGAGGTGAAGCAACAATAGGGATTGGTTAATGAGGATAAGGGCTTTATGGAGGAAGGGAAGAATCGATAGAAGAGGGAGAAGTGGGCCATGCCGTAGAACTAGATAAAGGTGAGCTCATAATGTTTAATAGTCACCTAGATTTGTTGTTCTCTGAGCCTCTATAGACACACTAAAAGTTATATAAGGCAAGATACAAATCTTTTGGAACAATTGAGACAAAATAGGCATGATGACCATAATTAATTTATAAACTTCATGAATGACCTACCACATAATCAAGTGAATATGCGACACTGGTTTTCATTACTTCATTATGGCGAAAGGACACTAGATGAATGGTTGGAGTAGTTAGAGGATGACTAACTCATGTGCAGTTTCATGTGTATGGTGATCTTGGATATTCTGAACCATCACGCATCACTCTAACACATCCTCCTATCTCGTAATCAATGTGGTTTGTGGTTGATTCTTGGCAGCCATTTGGGAAATTTAGTATTTCAAGTTCTCAATGTTGAAAAGTTTTTGGAATTTTGTAATTATCGTTTGGGTTGTTCTTCGAGCCAACAAACCCGGTCAGAGAGAGGTTCGAAGAAAAACATATTTCGGATAAATATTTTGTAATTTTTTGAGGAAATAATAGAGTCATTTGAGTGACAAAGAAAACTTAAGTTGTTTTCCAAAAGATTAAATTAAATACAACATTTTGTTATGTGTTATTATTAAATCAAAAAGATTGCATTAATTGTTCTTTTCTCTCATTATATTATCAATTTAAATAATACAGAATGATTCAAGCACAATTGAATTGTTGTTGATTATAATGGTATATAATTTTTTATTAATTTAAATTATTGTATATGATAAAAATATAATAACAATATAAAATTTGAATTAATATTAATAAAAGTAAAAAAAAAGTATACTCATTGAAATAATCATTATGAAATATGTTGTTACAAATAAAATTAATGGGATTAAAGTAAAAAAATAGAAATATATAAGGTCTAAAATGGGGTTAGACCTAAAATTTGATGGAATAATCATCTTCTCACTATTGTGATGATGTCATAGAGATTATGGGAATCTTAGTCAAGTTTGAACACTGTTTAAAATAATTTAATTCCCTAAACAAGGTGTTCATTCTCAACACCATTTTATGAGATTTGAAACTTAAACATGGTGAGTAATCAACCACATTGAAAATAATCCACACAAACATCTTATTAATTTTAATTATTTTATAGTCCAACTAAGTTGATCTCTCACTCTAGATAAAGAAAACATTTGTGAATGGACCAAGACATGCTCAAGACCAATATGGTAGATATGTTGTACCTTTTAATATTCTCAATATGTCAAAATAAAAATAAAATAAAATAGAAAATACAAATCAATAGATAATTATAATGATAATTAATTATAATTAATCATTTAACCAATCTAGTTCCATCTTAACTCTGCACCTATCAAAGAGGGATCAAATCTCTTGAGATCCAAATATTTTTTAAAATGAGAAGATATTTGATTCCTCTTGAAACTTGATAAATATAAAGTTAAAATAAATTTGAACTAATATAATATTAAGATGTATTAAAATTCATCTTATAATATAATACAAAACATTCAATACATAAAATTGAAAATCATCTAAATTGAAAATAAGCTATACGATTTATCTTGTTTATAAGAAAATGATATAATATTTCAACATAGATTGTTGTATAGTAAGTTGTATGTAGTATGTAGTAATATATATATATATTATATATATATATATATAATATATATATATATATATATATATAATATATATATATATATATATATATATATAACTAGAAGACATAACAGCCTGCCTAACAATAGTAAATCTCTCGGGGCTTTAGATAAAAAATAAAAAATAAAAATTAAATATAAAAAAAATTAAATGTTATAATTACAACAATATTATAATTAATCAGTAAACAAATCTAGCTCCATCCTAACTCTACATTTATCAAATAGGGACCAAATCTCTTGAGATGCAAACTTCTTTTAAAATGAAAAGATATTCTTCTCAAAACTTGATAGATGTAAAGTTAAACTAATTTAAACTAACATAATATTTAAATATATTAAAAATTCATATTATAAATATAATACAAAACATTCACTACATAAAATAAAAAGTAATCTAAATTGAAATTTATATATACAATTGATCTTATTTATAAGAAAATGAGATAATATTTCAACCTAAATTGTGAAATATGTATTTTTTTTATAACAATAGGACCTATCTCTTAGGGATTTCATAAGAGTTGAACCCGAGACTTTTAATTCAACAAGATTTGAATCCAAGACTTTCAGTTAAATGAAACTACTTTTCATGATCATTACCATATGAAAATATTAACAAAATATTAAAATGATCTTTTAAGTGAAATTATAGAATTCTTATTAATAAAAATAAAAGATGTTACAATGCCACCCTTGAAAAGATAAAAAATGGCTAAGGTGGACATCCAAATAGCTATTACAAAATATTATAGAAAACAATGGACTTCAATAAAAAATGATAGAGTTAGGAACTAATTGTTAAATAACTTTATCAAAGAATCTAGTTTTTTTGTTTATTATTTTTTCTGAATAATGTTTTTATAGAATCTTAAAATTAAGATTGTGAATTTTCTTTCTTTTTTTAATGTATATATTTTTAAATTTTTATTTCTCTCGAGATTAGTATGGTAAACATGTTGCAATGTTCTATAAATATTTTTGACTCGGTCCAGTTGAGTTAAACTAAAATTAGATATAAAGATAAAATAAACTAAAATACAGTACATAAAATTAATAATCATATTTATAATTAATTATAATGACAATTCTTTTTTTCTAAGTAAGATTAATCTATTAATAGAGTACAAAAAATTACAGAGAGGTCTAGCCTCCAAAGTACTGAGCATCAACCATCAGAAAGTAATTAAGTTTAGCTGTAAGTGCCCCAACAAAGGGGAAAACGGTCCCGGAAATCCAAAGTACTGAGCAGTAACCATCATAGAATAATTCAGTTTAGTTGTGACTACCTCAACAGAGGGGAAATCCGTCCAAGAAATTCAAAAAATCACATAGGGGTTGATAGTTTTAATCAATAAAAGAACATGGAATTAATTGAAATGTTCCAGTCAGCATGAGCATCATCAACCTGGCAAGGGAAGCACCACCTAGTGGCCATGTCTAATGGCTAAAGGTTTTTCAGTGTCGACTCCTCTTCAATCCTACATGCATATTTGTACCAGTCATCCTCTTTGGCTGATGTGTCCACTCCCTTAGTTGGATGGGCCCTTTCAACGCTCCCCATTTCTGCATGTAGGCCAGACGTGTCACCTCGTTAGCTGCCAGATGCCTGAGTGTTGCTAAGTATGTTGCCTACAGCTTGTTGACCGCGAGTCGGTGCTTTGCCATGTAGTGTGGCTCTATCAACATCAGGGTGCATTTCGCTTGGGTTTCAAACTCCTCTGGCACTTGGAGCCACCCTGTTCAACTCTTCTCTATGTGGACCCAGAGGTGTTGACTAGTCCAGGTCTTTAGTGAAAGTAATTATGAACGTAGCAGTGATGACGGGCTAGTTCAGAGTGCTATGAAAACGAAATTGAGTGGTATGGGGTGCTGGATGAAGGGAGATGGGGAAGTTTTCTATGTGAACTGTAGTGTCCCATCATTCAAAACCTTGGAAACGGGTTCTGCCCCTTCTGCTTCGGGTGTCTGGATATCGACCAAGAAAGGAGCCAAGAGGGTTGGGGTTGTTTATTGAAGAATCAGGGGAAGCCAAAGCATGGATGTGAGTTGCAGGAGGGTGGAGGCTTCCACCTAGGATGCCTCCCCTCATGCTTCTCATTCTATGACGAACCATGGTGGGATTGAAGTGATGATTAGCAGTTGGAAAGGTGGTGGAGTAATTGTGTAGAGGATGGACTCGGAAGGGTTGAGCCAGAGCTAGGTTGCAGTGCTTGGTTTGTGAATAATGAAATCCATTACGTAGGTCAATGTAGCAAATCAACCAGTAGTGGTAGCCTATGATAATGTGGGATCATGGCTAAGAGGCTTGCAAGGGGGAGACACAATGTAGCAAGGGCGTGGAATACCATAATTCTCTGTGAACTCCATTACTATGAAGGAGGTGGAGTGGTCTCGGCCTTGGGGCTCATTTAATCGCACCTGCAAGGTGCTTTGAATGTGCCTTAGGTAGGCTTGGGGAAGGACGCAAGCGGCCATTTGGCCAGCCCATCCACCGCTCATCCATCTTTTCAATTTAATTCGCCAGATAATCACCCGCATCCAGGTGTGTTCCTTCTTCCTGTACCATTCCAATTTGCACCAAGTCATTGTATTCTTGTAACTAAAGAGTAGTGGCAATAGCATTGATGGTTCCTGTATGTAGGGTTCTGCTACTATCTACTCCAATATTTGCTAACAGATCAACTACTTTGTTACCATCCCTTCAAATGTGTTTAAGAGTAACTGCCCTGTGGGTTGAGAAACCTTGCTCAATGTGTTTTAAGTGTTCTTCCAATCTCTAGCTATTGCCAACTTTGTGTGATGGTGTCCCTTGCAGAATCTGACTAATTACACTGAAGATTCCAATTGGCCCATATAGACTGTTCCTGTGGAATGGAGGGAAAGTCTTCTTCATACCAGGTTTTGAGCATTAAAGTTTCTCTTAGGTTTCGACATATATTATTCCATATCACTTCAAAAGGGGAGGATTGGTCCTTGAAGATGTTACGATTCCTTTCTTTCCATACAGTCCACATGAGAAGGCCCGGGATAAGCTTCCGTAAGGCATTTAATAGTTTGCTTTTGTATGGATTGATTTCCTAGGTGCAAGCAGTGTTGGTGAAATCCTCCTTAATGCGTCCTTCTTTTTGGCACCTGAAGCTGACTTTTTCCCAAAGTCAATTTGCTAAAGGGAAGGAGTTTATGAGATGCTCAGTGGTTTCTTTCACTTGTGTGTAATTGGGACATATAGAAGGCCCCTAAAAACTTCTTTTCCGAAGGGTATCCCAAGTGAGGATTTTATTTTGGCATACCAACCACAGAAAGGTGCATACTTTTGGCCATATGGTGGGGGCGCAAACTTTGTTCCATAGAGTGTCTTTGACTGCATGGTTTATTATAATTATATTGCAGACCTCTTGTGAAATGAAGGTTCCTCTCACCTCATATCCCCATCTAATGATATCCTTCTTATCAGAGTAGCGGATTTTCCTATTTGAGAGCTCTGTTTCCAGATTTTCTTTGATGAGCTGTGTGCCCTATCTGATGACGTGGTCTGAGCCTATCCATCACACGTATCCTTGAGTTTGATTGGGTATCCAATGTTGGTTAACCGTGACCATCAAGTTACCTTCCCAATCTTGTATTTGTTGGGGACTGGTTAGATCCTGCAATTTAGGTCTTTGTTGCCATGAATCTTCCCAAAACCACACATTACTACCATTCTCAACTTCCCAAAAGCAGTGTTGTTGGATTAAATATTTATGTTGTTTAGCTACATTCTAGATTAGGGAACCTGGGCCAACCTCTATGAGTCTGATTAAGTCTTCCCTTTGTCAATTATTGGCATATTTTGTAGTCCATAGCAGAGCCCATGGACTATGGGGTTTCGAGATCCATTTCCACCAAATTCATGCAGCCATGACTTTATTACTATGTTGAGGATCACGAAGCCGAGTACCTCCGGATATTTTCAACAGGTAAACTGTATCCCATTTTACCAATAGCCTTTTCCGTTTTGTCCCGAGTTGCCCCACAGAAAGGCTCATTGAAGATGTTTGATTTCCTTGAGTACCCACTTTGGCGCTGCCAGAACTGAAAAAATATAGAGGAGCATGGATTGTAGCACCGCTTTGATTAACACTAGTTGGCTTGCCATGTTTAGAGTTCTGTAAGTCCAGGAAGAGAGACGATCCTCCATTTTTTCCAAGAGAAATTGCCAAGATGAGTGTTTTAAGGCAGAGTCCATCATACTAGGAGCACCTAAGTATTTGGATGGGAGAGCATCTATCATAAAACTCAGGATCCTAGCAATGGAGGTTTGAGTTAAGGGAGGGGTATGAAAGAAAAAGATTTGGGATTTGGCTTTGTTGGTGCAAGATCCAGAGGCATTTGAGGAACCATTCAAAATAGAATTTAATTTAAGGGCTTCGTGAACCGAGGGATGGCTAAAAAACATGTTTTCATCCACGAACTATTGGTGGGTGAAAGTAGGGGTGCTGGGAAAGGAGAGCCCTCTCAATATTTGGGAGTGAAGAGCCTCTTTGATGCTTCTGCCAAGGCCTTCCACCATGATGATGAACAGAAAGGGGGAGAGGGGATCCCCTTGATGAATACCTCTGGAGGGGTGAAAGGGAGTGAAATAGATCCCATTGAACAAAATGGAGAAGAAGGTAGATGTTATCAGACCCATGATCCATCGAACCCAAGGAGGGGAGAAGCCAAAGGCAAGTAACATTTTTTGTATATATTTCTAGCTTAAGCTATCAAAAGCTTTAGAGAGATCGATTTTTAGGAGCATGCCTGCTTTTTCAATTTGCTTTAAGGAGTGAATGATCTCGTGAGTGAGAATGATGCCATCCATGATCTACCTGGCTTCCACAGAGTGGATTTCTCTCGTGATATGAGTACTGGAAGCAGTGGTTTTAGTCATGAAGCAATGACTTTGGAGACTATTTTATAGATGACATTACATAATGCAATAGGCCAGAATTTGTCTGGAGTCTGAGAATTCTCTTCCTTAGGGATGAGAGCAATGAAGGTGGCATTCAAAGAGGGGAGCATCCATTTATTAGTCTTGGATTCCTCAACAACTTGCCAAAATTATATTTTGATTAGGTCCCAAAAGTTGTGGACGAAATTGAACGTGAAGCCATCTGGGCCAGGCACTTTTCCTACCTTGAGTTGTCTCATGGTGCTTTATACTTCCTGTAAGGATATTGGCCCAAGGAGAAGCTGATTGTGTTCCTCTGTTATAATCTTTGGGACATTCTTAGTAATTTTCTTTATGGCCAACAATCGGTCTATCTAAGTTTCCTGGTGTACTTGCTGAATGTGAGTTAGAAGTTTTGTTCTATCTCCTCATGTTTTTCCAACCGCTCCCCTTACCGATTCTGGATGTAAGTGATGTTGTTATGCATTCTTCGTTGAATAGTAGTGTGATGAAAGAACTTTGAATTTATTTCACCCTCTTTAAGACATCTAACTCTTTATTTTTGTTTCCAAAGCATTTCTTCCTGCTTTGCTCTTTCTGATATTTGCATTTGTAGGTGCTTTTCCTGCACTAAGAGGACTTCAGATCTTCCTTCCGTGATGATTCTTTGTTGTAGTTTTTTCATCTCTTGGTCCAGATTATTTTGAGCCTAGAAGATGTTGCCAAAGGTAAGTTGATCCCATTGTTTGATGTTTGATTTGGGGTTTTTAATATTTTGCTGGAATTGATACATTTTGGTGCCATCCGGAGGTTTGAAATTTTTCCACACTACATTAATCAAGTTGTGAAAATCTAGATGTGTTAGCGAGAACTCTTTAAAGTGGAAAGGCCTCCGAGTAGTGTTTCCTGGCCTTTGCCATCTAAGCATGATCGACCAGTGATCTAAGCCTGAGAGTGTTGAGATTGAGGCTGAGAAATCTCCTCCAAGATGAATTGCGTTGTCATATAGCAAGAAGCAATCCAATCAGGAAGCAATTTGGTGTATACTTGCACGTTTGTTGTTCCATGTGTAGACTCTATTGTCAAATGCCATATCTATGAGCTAGTTTTCCTGGATGAAGTTTTTGAAATGAATGTTTTCATTTTCCAGTTTGGCTCGGCCCCTTTTTTCTTCCAACTTTGATATTATGTTGAAGTCTCCCTCTATGATCCAGATCGGATGAGTTGTTTCAGAATTAATTAAGGCTAGAGTATTCAATATATCTATCTTGTTCATTGCTTCCTGGGGGAAGTAGACGTTGGTTAGGTGACCATGCACATTTTTCCCTATAATATGGAAGGTTGCTTGAATAAAATGCTTGCACGCATGAATATTAGTAAGTGTGATAGCTCGTTCATCCCAGACTATTTCTAGTCCTCCTGATGCTGCTGAGGCATCCACTACAATTTCTTTACTCCCTCACCATGCTTTTTGCAAGGATATGATCCAATGTTGAAGGCTTACATTTGGTTTCCTGCATGAAGAATATTTGTGGTTTCTCCTGTTGTAACATGTCTTTTATCAGTCTATATTTCCCGGGGCTATTAAGCCCTCTAATATTCAATGAAATGTGCTTCATGAGGTACTATTGGGTAGGGGATTGTAGTACTTTGTAAGCTTGGAATATCTTCCTCATTCCACTAGCATTTCCCCAATACGGATTATTCTTTGAAGATCTATTTTCCGTCCTCATTTTTTGTTATCCTTCAATATGTTTTTACCATCCAATTGACTTCCAGGCTAGATGCCTAGAGATCTTTGTTGTTATGCTCTAGATACAATGACTTCTAGATTTTCCAGTTGCCTTTCTGGGATATTACCATATTATTTTTTCTTGCAGGCTTGTTCTAATCCCAGTATGTCTAGGTCTCCAATATCGAAGCTCGCTAGATCCTCTTCCATGTGATGCGCTTCACTTCGTTCTATGACTGCATTTGTTACAGTCATGGTTTCCTGATGCGGGATGTCAACATCCATGCTCTGAGAGTTCCAAGTCTGGGATATACTGGGCGAAGTGGATTTGAGCTCTATGGGTTGCACAATTTTTTGGGGCTTCTCTGAGCTCGAGAGGTTGGCTAGAGAAGGAATCTTGGGAATTTCTGCTAAGTGGTAAGGGGTTTTGGATTTATTTAAGTCTTGTAGATTCAAACCTTCAAAGCTATTACTGGTGCATGGCTTGGATGCAGTGACCACAGGTTTTTTAAGGCTTCTGGAGGGTTTTTTTGGTTCTTTTTGTGGATGGAAACTTTGGTAAACCCATCTAAGTTAGGTTTGTTTGATGTGGTAGGGTTCAAGGTATTCGGATTTGAAGGGTAGTCATGAAATAAATGGCCAAGGGCATGGTATTTTCTACATCTGAATGGGACATGCTCGTAATCAATTAACTGGATCCATTGGAAATAGTCATGATATAGACTTACCACATCTAGGAGAGCTTTGCTGAGATGCATATAAATACATATTCAAGCATAGGAGGTGTATCACCTGAGCTTCGTCTCCTCTACGATTTTGATGAATTCTCCCAAATTGTTCCTGATATCTTGCAGTGAGTCTTCATCCCAGTACTCTAAAGGGAGGGAGTAAAGGCAAACCTAGATAGGTTCCCAGCTTAAATCTTCTTTTTCTGGATTGAATCGTTCCACCTAGTCTCTCATATATAGCCTTGCTACATTGAAAAAATAAGGTCATCCATAAAGAACTCTATTCCCTTCTTCCAGACATTCGAAAATCACCGTAAAGAATCCTTTAGGCTCCAACTGCACAGTAATGTTTCCTTTCAGTTTCCACTTCACTGCTATCCAGCCATGTAAAGCCTTCTCTGTGGGCCATAAGCCTATGAACTTACCAATGAAGGCGTGATCCTTCATGTACTAGATTTGAGAGTTAATCTGGTGGCTTGGGAATTCAATTTTAGGTCGCTCGGCCAACACAGGTTTGCAGGTTGCTGATGTCACTTTGGGAGCTTCATTGTTGTTCGTATTTCCTAGCAAGGTTTCAGGGTTAGCTCCTGCATATTCCTAGTTTTCCTTTCTGATATTCTCTGTATGCATCGGACTGTGTTCAATGTCATTAGGGGGAGGTGCCATATCCTCCCCCTAGGGGGTTTCCATCTTTTTTGTACTATGTCTTGTCGTATGGTGTTTGTCTTATTGTTGGAGGGCATAGACCAGTTGTTGTGGTTTCTGCAGGTCTACCGTTTGTAGGTTTGTCACAAATCCTAGTCACTCATGGTCACTCCCTAGAGATCATCATCATACGTTCTTCAAGATGGAGGATTAATTATAACGACAATTAATTATAATTAATAATTAAAGTAGTTTAGATTATCTTAACTCTGGATTTCGAATTAAAATAAATCTAATATAATTGAAAAATAGTTTTGGAATTATGAGTTTATGAAAATAACACAATCAATCCCCAAAGAGATAAGAAAAATGAAAATTTGAGAATAAAAACTTTAATGATTCATAGTATTTCTTCAAGATAGATCTTTCGGTAAATCACATTTCAAATTTATGAGTTCGTACATTTAGAACCACTAAGTATGGTTCATCATAAGGACTACTTGTCATCATACAAATGGATATATACTACAGAGATGCATAAGAAAAATGATAAAATAATTAAATTGAATGTTAAAATTTTTATATTACGCTATTAAGTTTAATAAAATACTCCAAATTATATAATGAATATTTTTAATAATAAATAAAATAAAATTACAAATATTTTATTAAACTTAATATGTTAATCTAAAGTACATTCATTTTCGACCCTTTTGCAGTATATATCAACTTGTATAATCACAGTATTTATCATATTCCTCATGATGAACCATACATAGCAGTTCAAAACCTTTACACTATATATCAACTTGTATCATCAAAATATTTATCTTAGTCATTATCATGAACCACACTTAGTAGTTTTAAACCTCTACAGTGTATATCAAGTTATATGATAAAAATATCCATCATAATCTTTATAATAAACTTTAATTAATGGTTCGAAAGGCATCTACTCGTAAATCTAAAAAGTGATTTACCCAAAAGATCTATATAATATTATATATATATATAGATATTATCATCGCTATTTAATGCAAAAACGGTAACGATAGTGATAAAGTGCAAAAGGTTCATCAAGATTCGGTGGCAAGTACCTGTAGCAACACATTCATTTTCGTTAGAGCTTTTTTCTTTAAGAGATGTGGGTAAGTGTCTTTACGATTCAATATCTACACAATAATATATTAAACTATTTGAAATTTAATAATCTATATGTCAAGTTTAAAAATAGACTAGCATTTGCACCACATGTTGCAAAGAAAACGTCGTAAGGCATAAAGTGCGGAAATCCATTATCCATGTGGTGTGTGCATTATTCAACAAGGTCGATCTCTCTAAATTTGTTGCAAACATTTATGTTGTTGCACTGCTAATTTATTTAGAGTCTACTACTACCTCCTTTTCTTGGAATATTAAATTTCTTATCACCCCATGATGAAAATCCCTCTAATCACTGGCATCACATTTTTTTCCACTTTAGTGGGTTTACCTTCAACCTAAAGAAACATGAATTTCAGCCACTCAATTAAAAAGAAATTGCTAAATTGCTATTTATCAGGTTTTGAGTAAAAACAATTAATAACTCATAGTTACAACACTTCAATTATTTACAACCTTTCAAGTCTTGTATTTATAACTCATATTTATAACCCTTTAAAATGAAACGAACTATCTATATTTTTTTAATAATAAAAAGAATCTTCTTTATAAAACTAACACCTACATGCTACTCCTATATATTTATCTTATATTTAATATTCAGTGTCAATCAATTGAATGACAAGATGAAAGCTCAAATTAATTGCACCTTTAAAATATGACTTAAAAGTTTAATTGGTAATTATGTATTCATTGATATGTACATTGTTAATTGCAATTTCTCTTGAAAACCAATGTTTATATCAAAATTTTAAAAATTAACACTCACTTCTCCCGTAGTCTCTTGTTTCTTTATTTGATCGTGGTACTCGAGATTGCCTTTCTCTAAAATATTCAATGTGAAGATGATAGCTTATGTGTTTAAGCTTTCCCAGTAGGTTCATGTGATTATTATTATTTTTGGTGTTAATGTCTATGTTTTTTTTATGCCGAACCATTATTTATTATCTAAACATTGATGTTTGAAAATCCGTAAGTGGCTAGTGTGGAAATGGCAAGGTATGTTGAGAATTTGGTTATTTAGTAACTCATAATATGCAGGTGTGTGATTACCAACCGTAGCTAAACAGGGGAGATTGTGGAATCCATAAGAAACTCATAATATGCAAGCGATTGAAGGGCTACCTTTGTGAAAAAATAAAAAACAACCCTGCAGAAACGAATTGAACGAGATTTCCTGCAGATATACATGAAATGGAAAAAAGAGAACAAGAGAACCCACCATAATAGGCATTTGCCAAGCCTCCATGTGAATGTAGTCATAAAACAACAGTTTTTCCTCTATACCCCAGTTTTTCTGATTCTATTATGATCTTGCATGTCACACTTTTGACTCCTACAACTAGTGCAACTTTATCAATCACTGATTGTTTCATTTGAAGTTTCATTCACAACCAAGGATATTTATGATGATCCTAAAGTCTAATATTATTGCAAAACCTCATATTCGTGTTTAACTCATGAATTCAAAAGGATGCATTTTCATATGAAAGAAAAGCAGGTTAATAACTGTGTTCTAAATGAAAAGCAACAAACCATCAAACTTGGTATTGCGGACACTGGAATTTGCAATTTACTGCACTTTTTATTACATTATAGAAACAAGAAGTACACACGTTGTGGAACAGATAGAAATTTTACAACTAATCGAGTTTAAAAGTTAGATGATTTGCCTGGATCTGCCCCACCAAACTGTATCAGTTTCAAAGGAGTAAAATCCAATGCAAGGCCCAGGCCATTTTGGTAGAATAGCAACCTCTTGGACTGGGAAACCTCTTTTGGGGTATGTTTCTCAAATCATATGTAGAAAACACATTCCAAGGTGATGGTGAAAAATCAAGATCACTCAAAAACTCGGGGAATGGTACCTAATGGGATCAAGGGAGTGTTACCCTGTCAACCAACGTTATTTTTTCAACCAGATTTACTTTTATTTTTACTTTAAATTAATATTTTTGTCACGTTTCTATTTTTTTAACTAATGGTGGGAATAATTTATTGATCATTATTTTTTCTGTTACAGTCCTATGTGGTGTACTTGGGAGGACAGTATGACGAGAATCTACAACACCAACTGGGAGCTGATTCTCATCATGAACTTCTGGGATCTGTATTAGGAAGGTAATAGTGCATTAGGAAGGTAATAGTGCATCCATCCATGAATAAATGGGATAATTAGTTCCAGTGTATTTTAAAAATTTCTATTTATTTGATTTTACATACTTTAATTATATATGTGTGAAAATAATGGAATAGGTAATTGAGTTTGGTTTGTATTTGGTTAGTAAGATTTGAACTAATGAAATCTAAAGAAATATTTTAACAATATAGTGCTCTATCAGTAAAAAGATAATTTAATAATAAATTTTATGATAAAGTAGTGATAAAGTATAATGGATTAGATGGATTATTGAGTACTTCATACTGAGGATTTAGGAGTTCTCACCATCAACTTCTGGCATCTGTATTACGAAGGTAATCGTGCATGCATCAATCCATGGATTAATGGAATCTTCAATTTTCTACAATCTTTAATAGGAAAGTAATGGTGCATCCATCAATCCATTGATAAATGGGATAATTAGTTAAAATATATTTTTGGCTTGTATTTTGGATAACCTAGGAAATTTGAATTTGAAATATCTATAAAAATCTGCGGCAAGCAGAGAGCCAAGGACGCTATCTTCTACTCATACACCAGAAGCTTGAATGGTTTTGCTGCTACTCTGGAAGAAGAAGAAGCTCTTGCTCTTTCAGGTGAATTACTTATCACTAAACCATAGTTTGCATAGTTCGTAGACACAAAATTTAATATTTTTACTAACTGAATTGATGTTGTTGCAGTTGTTAGAACTCCCTCAGGTAATATCTGTATTTCCTAACAGAGCAAGTAGTCTACACACAACTCGTTCATGGGGATTCCTTGGATTAGAAGAAGGCGCTGGAGAATCTAAGAATGAAAATATTCCTATGCAGTCACTATGGAGAAAAGCAAAATTTGGGGAAGATGTTATAGTTGCTCACCTGGATACTGGTAGCTACTAGCTCCCCAATAATCTAAAAAAAGTTCAGTGTATGCTTGATAAGATACATTAAGATAATTTTAATTTTGTTGGTGGTGTTAAATATTCGTGTTATTGTTCTTCTGGTTTTAGGGGTATGGCCTGAATCTGCAAGCTTCCAAGACACAGGTATAGGACCTATTCCTTCTCGATGGAGGGGCATTTGTCAAAATGGAACAAAATTTACTAATGCTCAATGTAACAGGTATGTTCATTAATATGCATGGCACTTCTCAATGTAATTTCCAGTTGTAATCCTTTATTAGTTTTAATATAGGCTGCCTGCATAACAAAGCCCAATCCAAATAACGATGTCCCTATAAGCAAATACTAGAATCTTCTTTCCAACCAAATACTTAAATGGAGAATCTTCTTTACAACCAAATACTTAAATCTTCCTTTACATATTTTTAATGTAAAGGTTCTTAATGTGACTTCACATTTTATAGTTTTGACTCTAAGGTGTCTTTATGAGGCCGAAACACAATCCCTACGACCAAGTATTTCATTTTATTTTCCACCTTTTTTTACCTTGAGGATTTTGAAGGTTTTTGGTTGGGTTATAAATTTATGGTTCTTGATTTTAAATTTGTTTCTGTTAAGTTTATAACAAATTTGTAAAAATATTATGGTTTGTGTGAGGTTTTGTTCTTATTAGGTTTTAGATTCAAATTTTATAAATAGAAACAAAAGAACAAATTGTGAACAAAAATATGAATGTTATAAAATTCTTGTATGAAATTTGTGAGTCGTAAAGATATTATAGTTTGTGTCAGATTTAATTTTGTTTGTGTGAAATTTAATACTTATTAAGTTTTGAGTTCAAATCCGATTGAAAATGTTGAGATTAAAATAGGCACTCTTCACAGTAATATAGAAGTATCACTTTCCAAAGTGTTGTGTGCTGCAGGAAACTGATTGGTGCCAGATACTTCATCAATGGATTTTATGTTGCATATGGAGGTTTGAATTTCTCTGCGACAGGCGAATTTTTTTCTCCCAGAGACAGAGGTGCACATGGAACGCATACTCTATCCACAGTGGGTGGGAATTTTTTGAGAAATGCAAGCCTATATGGACATGCAAAAGGGGTTGCAAAAGGAGGAGCTCCTCATTCCAGAGTTGCAACTTACAAAGTTTGTTGGCCTGATGATAACGGTGACTATAGTTTCTATGATGCAGATATCCTTGCAGCATTCGATGTGGGGATGCATGATGGGGTCGATGCGTTCTCCATTTCTCTGGGAGGTTTTTCTCCTAATTATTTTCAAAGTAGTGTGTCCATTGGATCATTACATGCTGTCCAGAGAGGAAAGGTAGTTGTCTGTTCTACTGGAAATGATGGTCCAGATCCCTTGACAGTTGTAAATGTGGCACCATGGATCATCACTGTGGCAGCAAGCACCATTGATAGACAATATCCTTCACATGCTATTCTTGGAAACAACAGAAAATATATAGTGAGTATACCTTATCTCTTTACCTCACATCAAATTTTAGCTAATCTATCTAATGGAATTTGATATATGAATCTGATCCCTTCCATTATAATACCAGGGGCTAAGCCTATCCTAGTTCCAACTGCCGAAGGGAAAAATGTATCCATTGGTATCATCAGCTGATGTCAGAGCTCCACATGCAAAGGAAACTGATGCGTATGCTACATACTTACCCATTTTCATAATTTTCAGACCAAACAGAAATAGCTAATCTAGATGTTGTTAGAAAGAATTAAAATTTGGATTAAGTATATAGAGGGAATTTTTTGTTTTGCAAATAAGGGATTTTGTTGTTTGACCCCTTCTTTGACCATCAAATTCTAAGATATTCACTTAAATTTGCTATGGACATAAATTCAGAAAATGTGTATCTTCACTTTAAAATTAAAATTAGATTAGTATTATGGTTATTTAAATAGATGAAAAGAAGAAAATCTTTATAGCGATGAGTTTCAACATTTCTAATGAGAATAATGTTGCAGACAACTCTGCCTCCAAGGTGCTCTAGATCCAGAAAAGGTGAAAGGAAAAATTGTTGCCTGCCTGCGTGGTGACAATGAATTAGTCGAGAAAGGTGAAACAGTTCATATAGCAGGAGGAGTAGCCATGATTATCTGCAATGGACCCAAAACCGAACGAGACATTCTTTTAGAAACATATTCTCTTCCTGCCACACATTTGCATGCAGAGGATGGAGCAGAAGTTTTTGACTACATCAAATCAACAGTGTAGGAGTCTAGGTTTCTATAGTTTTCTATACAGATGTTAAAAGTGGATTGCATATTTCTAGAAAATTTGGAAATGGGATGGCTAAGTAGTTTTTGACTACATCAAATCAACAGTGTAGGAGTCTAGATTTTTATAGTTTTTTTATAAACATGTTGGAAGTGGATGAAATATATTTAAAATATTTGGAAATATGATGGAGCAGTGATTAACCAATTGGTTTCCTAATTTCATTCTTATTCATCGGATTTCAAAATATTTGAAATATGTCTAGAGTGTGTAAGTAAATTAAATGTAACTGTTAGGAGCATGTTAAAAAGGTTTGTAGTCAACAAAGTACATACATGAAAATCCTAATTTGCAGTTAAACTATGCTCATTCAGGTCCCCTCTGGCTTCTATTGATGCAAGAACTAAGTTAAATATAAATCCCGGTGATGGAAAAATTTTCTTCTCAAGGGCCGAATCAGATTACTCCTGACATACTCAAGGTTATAGTCCATTCCCCACAAGTAGTGTTTACATCATGCTATATCCATTGTCAAAGATAGTAATTATTGCAAAGAAACTTCTTAATTGTTTCTCCCATGCAGCCTGATATTACAGCTCCAGGGGTGAACATCCTTGCAACATTTTCAGAAGCAACACCAATAACTGATCTTACCTCCAATAATAGACATGTCCCTTTCAATGTACTTTCATCCACATCTATGGCATGCACACATGTTGCTGGAGTTGCTGCTTTATTAAAGGGAGCACATCCTGATTGGAGCCCAGCAGCCATCAAATATGCCATTATGACTACAGGTATATAAATCCAGCTATTTATTCATTTATTATGGTAAATTTATATTTCTTTCGGGTTCTTGACTTTGAAATTCAATATATGTTTTTCCACATTTATTTTAGCTATGAGATGATTAAATAATATGTCTAACAAACCAGATTCAAAATAGTCTAGATAATTTTCTTTTATTTTTTTAATGCACAGGGTTTTGAACTGATAACCTTTTTAAAAAAAATGATGGAAAGTATATTCTATCTAATTCCCAAATATTTCTGAACAAGGACTTTCTATGATTAAAATTGATTTGGAATTCATTTTCCATATTAATTTTTCCTCTCAACAATTCAACCCATCAAATGTGGTTCTGTGGTTCATCTCCCGAACAAATTGATGAAACATATCTGAGCAAGCTCAATGAATAAAATACAATTAGATGTTAAACTGGTTTCATTTGTGAATTACAGCTACAAGAATGGACAACACCAAGGAGCCAATCAAGAATGCATCACGGCAAATAGCAGGTCTTTTTAACTATGGCGCAGGTCATGTTAATTCGAATGCTGTGGGAAATCCTGGCCTCGTCTATGATCTAGAAATGGAAGACTACTACAGTTTCTTATGCAGTTTGAATTATAATTCAAGGCAGATGAAAGCCATTACAGGAAAGGCATTCTCATGTCCAGCAGGCCAACATAAGATACATGACTTCAACTATCCTTCCATCACGGTCTCAAAACTGAAAGGATCTGTGACTGTGAAAAGAAGGGTGACAAATGTGGCAAAAGGACCTGCAACTTACAAAGCAAAGGTTGAATATCCTCCTGGGGTTTTAGTTTTAGGGGAACCAGAAAAGTTTGAGTTCTCTAAGCTCGGGGAAAATAAATCGTTCAATGTGATATTAAGAGCGACAAATAGCTCTAGTGGGGAGTATGTGTTTGGATCACTCAGATGGGAACATCCTCAGTACTTGGTGGTAAGTCCCATTGTTGTGAATGCAACGACTGCGAGAGGTCAGTGATGTAAGAACATTCGGACGAAAATCCCATGTAAGTCCCACTGTGGTGAAAGCAATAACTACCAGAGGTCAGTGATGTTGAGAAGATTCAGGCTAAAAGTGAAAGTAAAAGTAAGAGTAAGATTATATTTTGCAGAAGAATAGTTAGATATTATCCAGTCCTTTCGTTAAATATTGAAAATAAAATTCTGTTAGTTGCAGGTCCTCACTCTGTCTGATAACCTTGGTGTGAAACTTCACAGTACCCACGGATAAGCGTTGAGCGGAGGGTATCTTGCTCAGCTATGTGTTGCCAACGCTTATCCTCTCTCTGTATTTGTTGAGAGAGAAGCTCTGAATTTCACATTCAGCATAAACTTGTGTGCTGAGAGAGATGGCTTTGGAAAATTGAGTGTTTAAGCGAGTGCAGACGTTGCCAGACAGTAGAATCCAAACGGTTCCACCCCAGTACGTGAGATCAGTGGAGAAAACCCATGAGGAACCTAACAGGTTCCAGGTTCCCATTATCGATTTACAGCTATGATTCATCCCCAGCAACGTGATCATTTCTGCAAGAATCAATATGACATCATCGCTGCACAAATTTCAAGGGCTTCAGAGAATTGGGGTTTCGTCCAGATTATTAATCATGGCATCCCTGACTCTATTATTGCTCGAGTGCAAGCAGCGGGCAAGGCGTTCTTTCAACTTGCCACTAAGGAGTAGAAAGCATACGCTAACGAAGCACAGAATCCCATCGGCTATGGCAGCAACTGCGCGGATGAAACTATTCGACCTGTGAAACGCCAAACCGTTTGGGCAACCCCTTTGAATCAATGATCAATGACTGAAATTGTTGCAATCATCTAACATATAATCGTTTGGCTTACAAAATGACAGGTAAGCAGAGAGGAGAGTTGATTTTAGAGGGAAACGCATTACTGTGTAATTATTAGTTCATGGATGGATGTTTATTGAGTCTCTTCCTTGAATGAATTAAATAATCAGTAAACTAATAAGTTCAACCTAAGATTGAAACTTTAAATTAATAATAAAAATATAATTGGTTATAATGATATTCATAATTTACAAAATCAAAATTAATGTATAAGAAAATCTATATCGATTTTTAATAAAAAAATTGAGTTTATATATCTATAATTTTATTTTTTTTTAAATTTTATTTAAATGGTAATATATCTATTTTTTTTTAATTAAGCACTTATGGAGATTTGAACCAGTGACTTATCACAAGGAGTGTGTTAACAGTGCACCCATTTACCATTAATATAAAGCCTCTTGGGCTAGTAATATATATAAATTTATATTTTGAATCTTATTTTTATTTATTTTTACTTTTAATAATAGATTAACTTAAATAAATTTGGTCACATTAAATAGTAGTGTAAATTTATTTTAACTTTATATTTATCATGTAGTTCAATGGGGTCAATCTCGAGGGAGAAAGAATATAAGGGGGCATGCCCATCACCACGATATAGAGAATTAAGCTAATGCACAGGTGGCATGACAACCACTTCGCATGCATAAACATGCAAATTGATTTTCACCTAGCGTGATGAATGAAAGTATCATGCATTGGAATGTGAGTGGCATGAGGATTTTTGAGACGAGAGGAAACAAGGTACCCCTTTGCCTCAAGAGGGAATGCTAGAAGGCAATTACATATGTTGTTCACTGAAAATTCTATGGTTGGGATTCGACTAGTACTCCTGGTGAGAAACTTGTAAAGGGGATTGTTAACTTGTAATTACTATGCGAATAGCATGGCTGATTGAAATGTGAAGCAGATGTGGGTGAAAATTGGTTGCATAACCATAGCACAAATAATGGGACTTCCTTGCGAGCTTAAGAATGGAGGCATCATTGCACGTACTCCAACTCATAGTGTGATGCTCTTCCTAGTATGCATTAACTTGGTTCTCTTTCTTTTAGACCATGTCTTATCTAACTCTCATGAATTACTTTTGAATGTCTGTAGGATTAGTAGACAAAAAGTGTGTATTGATCCAAGGCTTCTTATATATTTTTATATTTGCCTGAATGTCCTTCCAATATATAACTTCATTTTCTATATTGACTCGATTGTTGTAGCTTGCCCTTCTTTTGACTTATCTTCTAGTTATGGTCAATTCCTCTTTCTTCAGGGTTCTCAGTATTATTATGAGGCTCTACGCCCTTGGGGATTACATAATATTTAGGGTTTGATTTTACTATTAGATACCCTTAATGTCTCTCCTAGTTTGATTTTTCTAGAGGGTTTCTCTTGTTGGCATCCGTATCTAGGGAGATGGCTGATTTGGGTGCTAGGTTACCCATCTTCTCACTGATTGTATCACCCCAATTTGTAACTCACTTGTGTCTTATGGAGTTTCTCTTTTAGACTAAGGGATGTCTTTGGCTTGGTGTTGTGTGTCTTGAGTATATACCCTTGGAATCATATTTATTTTTTTCCATGTAATGTTAGTGCATGTGAAGTAGGCACGGGGAGGAGTTTGTGGGACCCAATGCAAGAATCATGTGTAGTAGTAGACTCAGGAAGATGATTCCATTTTTCATGTGGTTTCCCCTCTTGATATCCAAAATTAAATTCAAAATTTGGAGTCTCATGCGGTTTGTAATAGGAAAGTTTTTTTGGATTCTGAAATCATGGAAGATATAGGTCCCTTAGTTCCCCACTTGGGGCCTACCTAGGGAAGAAGGAAGCATTATTATACATCCATAACTCTTTATTGGTAGATTCCCTACTTGCAAGGATCTTGAAGGAAAAACAAGTTGAAAGATGTTATATTTCGCTAGTATTGAGGATGTCAAACATGCCTAGAGAAACTAGAGGTTCCTTATAGAAGGATGGATGATATGTTAGCTCACATTGAACTCCTCTTCCAACATGGATCGTCTTCTCATGTCCCTCTTAGTTCAAGTCCTAGAGATCCAAATCATATTACTTCATCAAACACTTAAGTCTAAATGTTTGTATTTACTTTTTTCTTTTATAATATAGATATAGATACTTTGGTTATTCTTGAACTTTTGAAACTTCATGAAAATTGGTCAAGCTACTCTAACAGTAGGTCGTTAAAAACATCTAGTTTGTTGTAGGGAAGATTGAGACCACCTACACAATGATATATTTATGATGATGTTGTCTGGATATATATGTTTTGGCATGATATTTTGAGATAGTACAATTTAAACTTAAAAAGCAAAACTCTATATTTATCATGTGCTAAAAGGGATTAGATCTCTCGAGGTGAAAACCTATTCTTGAGTTTGTTAATTTAAATTTTCTTTTGACCTCAATATACTTCATGCCTCTGTGCTTGTGATGGTTCTAGACTTACGATGGATGTACACAAATTCTTTCTAAATAAAAAAATATTTCATCTAAAAATATTCAGTGGTGTATTACTTAAAGTGTGGGAGGTATGAAATTATTTTTTAGCTTAACATGAGGGCTAGAGATGAGGGGTAAATAGGTTGGAAGTAACAAAGGGTGGAAGGGGAGGATTTAAGTGGACAAGGTAGGTAAATAGACATACATGTATAATGGGGAGGGGCATGTAAAGGCTGGGAGGGACACGGAGTAGGGGGAAGATATGTGTTACAAGGGGAGGTGGAGTGAAGGGGTGGTGAAAGAGAGGAGAATTTGGGTCATAAATATGAAAAGGGTGGATGTGTAGGGGAGGGTAAGTAGTGGGAATGAAGGAAATGAGTGAAAAAAGAAAGAGTGTTTAGGAGAGGAGGTGAGCATAGAGCAAGGGTGGATGGGTGTGGGAGGAAAAAAATCAGTGCGGGACGAGTTGGGGGAGGTGTAACTCCAAAAGGTACATGAGATAAGGAGAGTTGAGAAGGATTGGGTGGGGTGAGAGGGCCAAACGATGAGGATGTGAGAAGAGATGGAGGTTAGATGGGTAGGGTAGAAGGAATGGTGAGCATGAAGGTTATGTGGGAGAATCTAGGGGGGAGGGTGAGGTAGGATGAAAGGGGACAAGAAAAGAAGGTAAGGGAGACACTTTAATACAACAAGGGCACTAGTGGCCAAATATTTCATGTGGATTGAGGCCTACAGTAGTGACTATGGAATTATATTGAAAGTGAAAGTGCTATGGGGCCATACGGAAGGTTTTTGGTCATAAGTATCATAGGAACAAAGTATATATGACTTTAAAAAATGGGCATAGTTCGCGGCCCAAAGGTGGAGGGGTTAAGGTTCAACTTTTCTTGGGCATATAGGCATAAAAATATCTAGAAGTCCATTAATGGTAAGTAGATGAGGGTAAATGGGGCTAGGCTTTGATTAGAGGTAGGGACGAAGGTTAAAAGTGGGATAGTATTTTGATAGAGATACGGAGCCAATAGGGAAGTACGATAGGGTATAGGTTGGGAGAAATTGTGGAAGGAACTTATGGAAAGGTGTCTAGCACCTAGGGGAACAAACATGGTCCCATCAGCTAAAGTTCATGACAAGGTAGGGGAGAAACTACCTAATAATAGAAATAAAGGCTAATCAATGGAGGATCATAAGGGTGTTATATCTTTTGGGCCTAAGGGAAAAGTATGGGTTATTGGAGGTGTAGGGCCTAACTCCCCATTGATGTAGGTGGTAAGTGAACCAATGGTAAAAGGGTATAGTTGTGGGATGAAGGTGGGGGACGACGTAAAAATGATGCTATGGTTTGAGGGATAATTATGAAAGTAGTAGTTTTATGGGACTATTTGCAAGCTAAGGATGCGAGAGAAGATGGCGCTATAGTCACAATGGGGAGGATTGCATGGAAGATGCAAAAGGCATTTGTGATTTATCATTGAAGGATCCAAGACAACAAGGATAAGGTCTAGCGAATTGGGGTCTAAATATTGTGTTTGAGGACAAGCTTTGAGATGAGGGGCCATGGGAAGACCTTATGGGCTAATATATTTTCATGCCTAGAATGAAACAAACTTAATTATAGGGTTAAATGGTGCAAAATTCCTAGGGGCAAGAATCAATGATCAAATTCAAACCCTTCATATCCTTGTCAAGTGGTTCAAACTTATTCGATAAGGGTAATTTAGAAAACATCCTTCATCAAAAATGTAAATTTTGGAAATAATTTTTCATTTATGAAGGGAAAAAAATATCAAAAAATGTTAAACAAAGGGTCAATATTTAATAACCCATCAAGTTCCTCAATTCTAATGCTTGCTTGGTTAAAAAACATTGGTTCATGAGATGATACTTTCCTTTGGCATTTAAAGACCAAGATCATCTTTGTTGTAGTTGGATACAATATGTTCCTTAATATAGTATGGTCATCCATGCTGTACACTTCCATAACATTAAAACCATCATAAGTATTACACCTAGATAAATATCCTACAACCATATTGGTCTATGCAATATTTTACATGCCATTTAATGAAATCCTTGCAAAGAAGATTAAACACCTTTTCTTTATGAATCTTGACTTCAATTCATGTGTTATAAACATTTTTTATTCTTCTCAATATGAGAATCAACATCACATTTAGTTTACATATATCATGCTTTTGATTCCCACACTCACCATAATGTCACTTTCTTTGTCTTCTTTTCCACCACTCTTGGCTTTGTAAAAAAGTTAAACAATTAAGCATAATTTTTGGATGTAAATTGTAATGACATTAGAAGCTTTTATTAAAATTAATCAAAACTCAATTTCTAAATGTCAATTTTGAACACCAAAAAAAGTATATTGAGAAAATTTAGCGAAATTAGGTCTTTTTATATTCCCATACTCTTATTTTACTAATAATATTTATTGTATTTATTCATTGTTATTTTATTGTATTCAAATACTACTTATTTCTTTCATCATATTAATGACATCATTATAACTGGGGTGTCTAATATGATTATTATTTCAGTACATTTTCATGTCTCCCAACCACTTAGTGTATAATTCAATGCATCCCCACTATTGCAATACATAACAAGAATAAAACACATAACTAAGAATTAGATGTAAATATCTCAAGAATGAGTCAATCTTATACACATTTAGTTGAGTTCATTGTAAAGATAATGGATAGCTTTTCCTTTTTCCATGTAAAAGTATATAATTATTTTGTTTATGATTAAACAAATTGTTAAATTGGGTGAAATTTTAAAATGCATGTTCTTGATTAAGATTATATACAAACTAACATAAAAATAATATTATTAACATAAAAAGACCTAATATTGGTATTGCAAAAATAATAGTTTTTATTAATTTTATTTAATTTATAGTATCATAAAATCCTCACTCCTTTGTTCTACAAAATGATCATCTCTGCTTTCCCAATTCCATGCATCTTTATCTATCACACAGTTTCACTTTTTTCTTCTTGTTTATTGCAACACTCACATAAAGTTCATGCTAGTTTGTAAATATTTTAAGAATTCTCCATAGCTCCCTTTCCCACCACCTCAACCAAAGTCTACGATCAAGGAGAAATATACATTTTAGTACTAATGTTTGGAAAAAATGTTTTAAGGCTGGTAGGATCTTAAGAAACCCGGGTAAAAGGTAACATAATTTTTATTATCATTAAACTTATACATTTAGGGATTATGCTCCAAATTCCACTTTTACATGCATTTTGATATGGCTTGATAGATAAAGTGAACAAACAATATCTTCAATAAAAACGGCATAGTTGGTGATCTTGAATAGTGATTTCCTTTCCTTTTTTGTTTATATGGATATTGGGAAGATCCAAATCATAAACATCTTAACTTAAGTAATAAGGAATGCGTATAGTCATGATAAATTGCCATGTTGATAGAGGCCTATAATGCAAGTAGGGTTTCTTATTACTTTTATAATGTTTCTATGAAATTATCTTATATAAGTGTTCAAAAAATTGCTTAGCTTGTCTTTAGTTTTAACGATTTATTATCTATTTTTACAATTTCAAATTATTTAGAATAAAAATTTTGCTCACTCCTTGTAATTTTAGTGATTTATTGTTATTATTTATTTATAGATAGCCCATAAAAAAGTTAGATTATTATAAATAATGTTAATAAATTTGTATTATTATTGATTTATAACCCTTAAAATCTTTGTATTATTATAAATTATGTTTATGATTTGTTTATATCAAATTTCAAACTTTTAAAAACGATTATTCAGTACCCTATTCACTTTTGTGAATTGAAGTATAAATCAATTTTCAATTTTTTTCCCTGGAGTGATTTAATAGATATATTACGTTTTCTAAAAGTAAGAGTACCATTTCAAATTTTATAATTGGTATGAACAAGGCCCTAAGGAAGATGTTAGAAGTAATAGATATATTACCTTTTCTAAAAGTAAGAGTACCATTTCAAATTTTATAATTGGTATGAACAAGGCCCTAAGGAAGAGGTTATAGAGAAGTAATAATGCCATAGGGAAGAAGGTGCACGGGTAGGGATGAACAAGATTATGAGCATTTGGTGAATCATGTGCAAAGACATACAGAATGCTGCGTTGAATCATATCTATATAAAAAAGAAACTATGATTTTGTGTCACTATGACATTGCATATAGATGAAAACTGGAAAACAAAGTATGAAATGACATGAAACAAGGATCATTTAAATGTTTACAATGTCGTCTTCTAATAATGTGGCGAAAAAATGTTCATTGCAGCGAGTTGTCTCTCAACATGCTATCTTGAAATACATAGTGAAATATGCTTCAAAGGTAGAGAGAAGATCAGAAAGCTATCACCAAATGTTGACAAGAGGTATTGGTGGGAGTGGGTTCGAGGCTCCTATGTTGTCTGCATATAGAACATTTCTTGTTGAAATGCTTTTTGAGCGTGACATTGGAGCTCAAGAAATGTTTTATTGGTTACTAAAACTCCCTATTGTTGTTTGTAGTCACAAATTTTCTTCTTTGAATGTTGGAAAAAAGGTGTACCAAAATTTACCAGTGCATTTTGATGAGATTTTGTGTGAAACAACAAGATCATGGATTTTTGATGTGAATCATAGGTACAAGCCATGGAGGACATGTGATAACCTTTGTATTGTTCAGGTTTGGCAACGATTTTATGTTGTTCCTGATGTTGGGTCACAAGAGTTTGAAACCTTTTGTTGGAGTGAGTTTCTTTATACAAGCCATTTTGTGACATTTATTCTAATATAGGGATTTCAACTGAAAGTATGATTCATAATTGAAGGAATTTGAGATGTTATGCTTGCCATGTTGATCGAGGTACCTTTCCATATGGAGGTACTGAACAATATGCTGAGCCCTTTGCACATCGAGAAAATGTTGTTCGAGACTTAGAATAGTGCAAGGTTTTCTCCTAGATAGTTCCTCTAAGAAACATAAACGTTTTTGACTTCATCGTGTCAAGGATAAAAACATTGTATGCAAGTAAAACAACGGCGATTTTTTTTGGGAAAGATTTAACATTGTTGTGACATTGGACAAAATAATAGGCAGTACAGACTCTCCAAGATAAATGTCTTTTCACAATATTTTACCCAATATTAGAAACACAAAGGATTTTCTTTCTCACTAGCATCTTCTTATGACGTGTGTCGATAGTTTCTTGGATAGATAGGAAACAATTTTATTTTATTCTTTTATTCACTTTTTTACAACAAATAATATTATTAATTTGCAAAGTCACAATATGCTTAAATGATTAAATTTTCCTATTGCAAGATGTGTTGCAGAACACACTAGAAAAACAAAATTTGGTGATAATGATGATGATGTGTTGGAGAGTTAAGTGATACTATTTCGTCGAGAGTGCGTGATCTTAAAGGTTAATTTATGGGTTGAGGCTGGGTTGGTTAATGGTGTGCGTAGATATATTGAAGGTATTTTTTGTGCATCTCATTCGAAGCTGCCACAACTTCCACAATTTTCTACAATTATTTTATAATACTATGGTGTTCCTTTGATAATGACTACCCTAATCTTCTATTGATTGAGTCTGTTTTTAGGGGAATCTTGGCAGACGCCATCGAAAATGGCATGGTATTTTACAATTCACAAATTGCAGGTGATTATATTGGAGATAGTAAGAGGAAGGGTTTGACATTTGCAAGTATACCAAGAGTGAAGTTGATAGATGGTTTGCATATTTCACCACATTTTATTTTCAACATTATGCTAAAATGCAAGACAATGCATATGTTTCACTAAGAAAGAAAGATGAGGAGCGATTGAAGTTGATATTATTTTTAAGTTTTAGGTCTTGATTAAACCTTTGTGTTTTGGCATGCCTTTCACAAAAATATGATTAGTTCTTTGTAGTTGTTGTTTCTTTCAATTATTTGTATGCACTTTGAGAGATTATTGTTCTACTTTTTGACGAATTTAATAGATTTGTTGATTGGTGAAGTAAGTAAATTAACCATTTGGAAGTGATTGCATGGGTAAATAATTAATTTTGTGGTCATCTTGTTGTTTGATTGGTTGAATTGTACCTATTTCTGCTTTTTTTTTCTCCTTGTGTTGAATCCTTTGAGATTTATGTCTAATAAAAAAATTGTGTATTTAACACGAAAGAACCAAAAACATATATCAACATTTTTGTTTGTGTTTATCTGTCTTGTACCAATTTCAATCATATCTTTCCACCAATGAGATGCAAATATGGATATAGTGATGGTATGTATTACATTTCAATGATTAAAGCTATTGAAGAAACCATTATTTTTGCTGCCTATATTTGCATAAGGTTTGATAGAAGACATGGTTTTCACATGGATTTTGTTCATGAACATATTCATGTTTTGAATGGAATGAAATGAGATGTTGAGACTTTATATCATTTGAACCAAAGATAATCAGGAAGGAAAATGAGAAGGGATTGTCTTGAAAGCATGAAGTATCATGATCATTATCATGTTGATTTGAACGTGTGTTACTTATGTCACCACTCTGGGTGTGTTTTGGAACATATTAGCATAAAATAATTGTGTCCTGATCGAGCATTGAAACTTGGGTTTCATTGTGCAATTCATTCTTTTTGTTAGAACTAAAATATATCTTGTTAAAAACATAGGTTTTATTTCATTCAATGTCAGTAAATTCGATGGTTATGTCATCGGTCTTGTAGTGTTTAAAATTGGTTGTCAATTTTTTTTATCGTACTGCGACAAATATTGTGAGAATGGGTCTTTGTTCGGCATCCTCAATGATTGTTAGTGATTGCCAATGATGGTCGATTATGCTGAAATTTATGCTTTTTTCATGTCCTTTACTTTTTCTTATAAGTATATTTTCCCTATAATTGTAATAAATTTCAAC
>APFE030480932.1:81390-116060 GCA_000404065.3 Pinus taeda | reverse complement strand
CTCACATATATAAATGCATTTGGTGATCTTGGTTCTGAGGCTCGCTCGCCCTTCGGTGATGTTGGATCTAACATATATATATACTTAGATCTGCTCCGGTTCTGAGGCTCGCACTATATCCTCTCTCTGGTTCTGAGGCTCACATTTAAAAAATAAGGGTCTCTTTGGAGATCTTTGGTCCGTCGATGGTGTATACATCTTCTGAACTCAATCCTATCAGGTCTGTGGGTTGCAGTGGTCATGTGCGATCTACAGAAAGGGTTGATATCAGGTGTACACTTTCCTTATCTTTTTCTAATGCATATTTGCTCATATATTTTCAAGTATGAATATTTCACCACAACTACCAAAGATTACCAAAGGCATACCTAGCACAGTTACTCTGCAAGGTCTCTATGAGTATATAGAATCTATAGAGAAATGTAGAGAAGAAAGAGAAGTCAAGCTACAAACAGAGTTAGAAACCATGCTGGAAAATAAATTTGCATCTCTTGGAGACACAATCCAAAAACAAATAGAAAATAAAATAGAACTACAGGAGAATAAATATGTGGCAATAGAGACTAGGTTGCATGTTATAGAAAAACAAAACCAAGATACTAACCAAACATCCCAGCAAGGAGATTATTTAGAGAGCCTTAAAATGAAGGACATGATTAAAGAACTATAAGAAAACGTTAATAGCCACCTCACCCTAAATAATTTGGCATATAAATTAGATATCAAACTAATTAAAGATGAAATGAACAAATTAATAGAATTAGTCCATGAGCGTAACAAAAGGGCCTTGAACCTTATAATCTTTGGTTTAAAAGAGGAGGTAGATGAGGATACTTTAGCCATAGCCCAGACAGAATTACATAATATATTACAAATTGAAACAACGTGTCTCACAGAAGAAACAAGGTTGGGGAAATTAACTGCAAAAAAAGGAAGACTGATCCGAATAAAGGTGAGCTCTACTGTTCATAAGTATTACATACTTAGCAAAACCTCAAGTCTAAAAGGAACATGAATATTTATAAACGAACATCTCAGCCAAAAAGATCAAGTAGAATTAATAAAGGAGGTTCAAAAGGTAGAAGAAGCTAGAAAGGAAGGAAAATGGGAAATAATGAGGAATAGAAAAGCCTTTATTCGAGATAGAAACCAAAAAGATACTACTAAATAGCAATTCAGCATGCTCCATATTCTTTCCTGGAACTGTCTGGGCTTTCCATGGAACGAAGTCCCCAAGCTAAGCTGGATCTCAAATGATGTTGATATTATTTTTCTTGTTGAAACTTGGGAGCACAAAGAATCTAGGGTCCCTAACATAAATGGCTTTACGCTATGGTCTCCCTGGAACAAGCGATCCTCCCATAGAGGCATTGGGGGAATGGCTTGTTACATTAAGAAGAACATCTTCCCCCCATGGTAGGATTTATAAAAATGACCCTTACAACCAATATAGTTGGATAGAGATCACTAACATTAATAATAAAAAGACCTACATAGAAATATGTTATTTCCCCCCATCAATTCTAACTTCTATAAGAAGAAGAATCTAGATAAAAATAGTCCTTACAATGGTTTGGAGAATGATATTTCTAGCCTAAGGAATGAAGGTAGTATCCTTTTAATAGGTGACTGTAATGCTCAAACCTCAAGTGAACAAGCTATTATTCTAAGCAATCATTCAAGCCCCAATCCTCTTCAGTTGGCCGAAGACCCTACTCTGGCTAGTAGGTACAAAAGGAGCTCTGAAGACCTCATGGAGAATCTATTTGGGTTGCAGCTAGTCAAGCTTTGTAGTGCTCATGATCTCATAATTTGCAACGGTCTAAAGAAGTGGCCCAATTCTAGTGAGATGACCTGCATCCATGGGCTTGGTAGCATCGTGGTAGACTATGTTATTTCCGATATCCCTTTATACAATGAAATAATAAATCTTGACATCTTAAATGGACACGAGCCTGACTCTGATCATAGTCCTTTACTTATAACTCTCAACTTTGTCATGCACAGAGATCCCATAGAAAATAATCCTTATAACCAAAAGAACTTAATATTTGATAGAAATAAAAACGTTCTCTTTCTAAAATAATTAAAAACTAATTTTCTCCCTTTATCTAGTATAGACAACATAGAAGATCTCTACCTTAATTTTACTACATCCCTCTCATATTCTATAAACAAGTTCTCAATTGAAGTTTCAAATAATAAAAGAAATAGAAAAACCAACCCATGGTATGACAAGGACTGTAAAAAGATGAGGATATCTATTAAGGAAGTCTTTGACGAGTCCACTAAAATGGATGAGATAAAAATATACAAAGCCCTAACTAAAAGAAAAAAGAGGCAGTACATTCGTAAAAGACAAGAGAATCTCTTACACCTCTCTAAGGTAGCTACTAAGAAATTTTGGTTGCAGATTCTAACTAGGAAAACTAAAAACAATAATAAAATTGCCTTACACGATTAGAATTCCTATCTTAAAAAGCTCTATGAATCTCCAAATGCCTTGGATAACTTTGAAACCCTGCCCACAACGAAAGAAGTTTTCTCTCTAGAAGACATTGATTTTGGGGTTAAACTCCTGACTAATGGGAAAGCTAAGGACATTGAAGGTTACCAGGCAGAAATATTATAAATTGGATGCCCTGTCCTCATCCCACACATCCACAAGCTTTTCAATCAAGAAGTCAAGAAAGGGTTCCCTAAGTTATGGACTGAGAGCCTCATTATCCCTATTTTTAAAAATGGGGATACAAATAACCCCTCTAATTATTGGACGATTATAATCAACCCTCTCTTAGCTAAGTTATATGGTAGTATTTTGGAAAGGAAGTTAAGCATATGGCTTGAAAGTGAAAGTAAATGGGCTAAAGGCTAAGCGGGTTTCAGAAAGCATCACTCAACAACAGACCACCTTGTTATGCTTAGGATCATTATGGAGGAATGTCGTAATGATAAATCCAATATCTTTTGTTGCTTTGTTGACTTTAGAAAGGCTTTTGATATGGTTCCTAGAAACAACCTTTGGAATAGATTAGAAGAGATAAAGGTTCCTTTCGAGTTGAGAGCTACTGCTATTAGATTACACGATAATGTAATTTACAAGATAAAGAGAAATGAGGGGTGGTCGAAGGATATTAAGTGCAATATCAGAGTTAAACAAGTTTGACCCCTCTCCATACCCTATTTGGCATTTACATTGACAAGCTTGAAGGTTATTTATAGGAAGCAGGATGTGTTGGCAGCATCTTAGCTGGGCTAGTCGTCATCCATCTTCTATATGCTCACGATATTGTTCTCCTCACAAGGTGTCCATCTGATCTTGATAAGAAACTTAGGTTTCTTAAGGATTTATGCTTTACCATGGGTATGACTCTTAACACTGACAAAACAAAAGTTATGATTATCGAATCCAAGAAGGACACCTACGCTAATTTTATGTAGCACAATAATAACTTGGAGGAAGTGTATTCTTACAAGTACCTAGGATTTGATATTCACCACAGGCTCAGTTGGAACTATAACATTGAGAAAAGGATTAATGGGGGTGGAAAGCTTACTTTGGTCTTGAAAATAATTGTAAAACAGGAAACCTCATAATGTGGGATAAAAAGAAGTTCCTCTTTGAAACTTTAGTCACTCTTGTTATCTTATATGGATGTGAGGTTTGGGGTTGCAGCATGTCTAGAGAATCGTGGAGAAAGATTGAGAAAATCTAGAAGCGCTTTATAATGTATAACCTGAAAATTAAAAGCAATACACCCTACCATATTCTCCTTATAGAAGTAGGTTTGTCCCCTATCAAAAGCCTAGCTATGACTAGGCTTCTGTTGTACAAGCACAAGCTTAATAACATAGGAGATCATAGACTTCCCAAGCTAGCTTTAAATTCTAGCCAAAAACAACTAAGGCTTAAACGGGGGTGGTATAAAGACATGAGGGCCTAGTTAAACCATTGGGAGATCAACAAGAATGATGCATTGCAAAACATTAATAACATTAAAAATATTGTTAATTCTAAGTTAAAAGAAAAAATGTGGTTTGAGAAAGATTTAGCGACTAAAAGAAAATTAAGTTATTATAAGAGGGTCATCAACCCCACCCTAGAAGATGAAAAGTATATCTCTCTTTTAACTAGCTCAAAGAAGAAAATTAATATAGCGAAGATTAGAATGAACTCTCATGAGCTCCTTAGTGAAACAGGTTGTTGGGCATTTCCTAAAACACCATGGATGGAAAGAATCTGCCATCTCTGTGGTAATAGAAACATTGAGGATGAAAACCACTTCTTCTTAGAGTGCCCCGCGTACAAATAGATTTAACCTTAGTTTCATAATCTTTGTCACGATACTGACCTTTCTAGCCTTTTACAATGTCAAAATTATAGTGAGCTTGGGAGGCGTCTCTCCAAGTTTTTTGAGTACAGAAATAAATTCTTAAATCAAACTAAATAATTTGTTTCTTTAGGTCCGATAGACCAAAATTTGGTCTCAGTAGATGTTAACCATCATCATCAATAACTAAAACTTTTTTACTTTATTGTAAAATAATAACTTTATAGTATTATTATTATCTACATTAATTTACTTTATTATTGTTAACATTATTTTTATAATTTACTTAATTTTATTATTATATATTATTATGTTTCATTATTAATTATTATTATTTTTAAAATTTCATTATTATTTATAAATTTTATGTAAATATAATTATTTATTTATTAATATTAGATAATAATTATATTAATAATAATAAAAATATATTGTATTTTATTATAAAGCAGTTCTTATTATATATTAATTTACATTATATATTAATTATATATTTTATATTAAATTGTTATATAGTAATAACAAATTAATTATTTTGAATGTGAGTATATTATTTTAATAAATTAATAACAAATTATATTATTAGTTATATTATTAATTTGTGACCATATAATATTAAATTATAATAATTATAATAGCTTTTAATATGATATATACTTTGCTTATGTCAATCACATTTATTAATTACTTGCGCTAATAAAATTATGTCAATTTAAATAAATCTAATAAACTTAAATCATCTTAGTAATCCTAAATAAATATAATAAAATTTTCCATCCAATCTAAGCAAATAGTTTCTTCACTAGATTTTTCCATCCAATCTAAGCAAATAGTTTCTTCAGTCCATATCTTGTGGTATCCCTTGCTGTGAGTAAAAGAGGACCGATGGAGAGTACGTTCTCTCAGAATTTACTAATGAGGTCCTCGGCATTGCTCCTTCTAAATCATCGAAACTATCAAGGAAAACCAAAGAAACCTAGCATGTTCTGTGCCTCGTTATTAACGTGTTGAAACAGATAAGCCAATACAAAATTATGACTTATTAATTTGTCCCCGGGAATGAAAATATGGGCCAAAAGCCTAAGTTTTTTTCCCGATATTTATATATAGTACTAGTACATTTTCAATAAGAAAAGTACATGACTTTTGCAACAAACGGAATGATATAGTGAGTCTACATATCCAAGTTGTGGGTGAAATGGACCTAAGTATATATAGCTGGATTGTGCACTAAAATGCTTACTTTACCTCTTAATTAATCTGCATTAAACAACGACATGTATTTTAAAAAAATTAACGACAGTGACATATATATGATTTAGAGAGAGGAACCTTTCTTTTAAAAATTAACGACAGTGACATATCTATGATTTAGAGAGAGGAACCTTCCTTTTATGGATCAGATTCTGAGAAAAGCGCCAAACTCCGATATATTATTCCTTCAATCTTCTTTGTTCACGTAATTCAAGTGTACACATAGTGCAAACATATCAATCTCATGGGTAGGAGTTGATTGGATGTACAACAAATGAGAACAAGTGTATCAATGGACTGAAATGCAAATGAGAACAAGTATATAAATGCACCGAAATGCAAGTGGCATAAAACATTCATAAATATATTGCTGATTTGGCTTTGGATGGAAAACAAGGCGGCTCAATTTGTTGCACTTTGGAGCATATAAAATATTGATAAATATATGGTTGATTATCAAATATATTGTTAATTTGGCTTTGGATAGCTGTGATGTTTCTAGAAAAATGTAAATATTTTATTTTATCACAGTAAGAAACAAACTGGATAATTATGGTTGTTATTGTTTGAGTTAAACAATGTTGTTAATTATTGAAATAAAAAATGGTTTGAATATAGCAGACCTTGTAACTTCTCAAAGTTGGAAAAAGGCAGTTGCCTGAAAAAACCCTAACTACCTCCCCTAACTGTGATATGCTCCTAAAGAAAAGGAGTTGGGGGAAAAAAAACCATGCTGATATGTCAAACTCAAAAAGGGGTGAAATGCTAAGTGTGGTGATGAAGAGATAACATAAACACTAAGTGCAGAAGACAGAGGTCTTGCTAGCAAGCTTGGGTGGAGATTTAGTATGGAGGACAAATCTGATGGATGGGTGGATGAAGAGCAATAGATAATAAGGTGACTTTTACCATAGAGTTCTGTTCCTATTGAAAAAAAAACTTTAGTAAACATTACCCTCTTGAACTATTCTATTGCTTAGCTGAATTATGAATCTTTACCTATGCATGTTGAGAAGAGTGCCTTAACTCCACAAAATGATATTTGAAAATATTATGTAGATTATATAGTATCTAGTTATTAAAAAAACAGGAAGATATAAGATAGAAATAGTTTTGTTTATTTATTGTTTAACCCTAAGTATAAGAAACTATAGATAGTAATAGTTCTATTCATTTACTGATCAGCCCCAGATATCAAAAGAAACTAAAGATAAAAATAGTTCTATTTCTTTATTGTTCAACACCGAGTATTACCTCTACAATAATAACTCTGAGTAGAAATTAAATATTGAACAATGTCGTTTATTTACTTTCTAGGAAACTGTTAACTCAATAGAATTGATTACCTTATTCCCTAGAAAAATTATGGTAGAGGAGTTTAAATGCTCGCACTGAACTAGTTAATGCAAAACTCCCATATAGCATAACTATGATAATATAAGCACGGAGAACAAATTTAGCTAACATCCCTCGCCCATAAGCAAGAAGAAAAAAGAACAATCGAAGCTAAGTAGTTGAATACATAGCCATGACTGGTATAACTAAGGTGAAATTGTTATCTAACCAGTAAAAAAAGGAGAAAACATTGTGAAATCCATTTGAAATCTTTTTACAATTTCGACACCCTACTGCAAAATCATCATTGACAGAGTTGTGAACCCCATAGTAATTAACATTGTCAGAGTTACATACATGAACGAGTAATTGAATTTTCCAGGCGCATAACCAATGGAGAGACTCTGTTATTCTAAACTACAGATATAACCTTCCACATTAATTAAAATCCAAGCCGCACTCGTAAGAAAGCTCAGAGTCTTTCAAGAAAGAGACACAGTGATTGCATATAACTTATCTCACCCACCTGAAACTGTACAGCACAAGATGTGCAGAAAGAATAGCAGAGTAACCATAAATCGCATAAATATTTACATAACAATCCAAGAAAAACATAAATACTTTCCAAAGGAAAAACCCACATTGTTTTAGCACGAAGAAAACTTAAATGTTTCAGTAGAAAGTCTATTGCTCGAGGTGGTACCAAGTCAAAACCTGAATCGAAGCCTAGAATAATTACACCAAAACGACCAAGGCTTCCAGGCCATAGTCGATCGAAACCTTTAGTTCCACCCCATAAAATCGACATACAACATCCTTAATGCATAAATAAACATTCTCCATTAAAAGGGAGTTTATGAGGCAAATGCCCAAAGCCTTCAAAAAAAGAAATATAAGAACTAACACAGGTCTAGAAATACATAACAGGTAGCCACAATTTTATCTCGTGTATTCCCTGTGTGTCAATGAGCATAGGACTGCCAATAGCTTACCCGAAAATCCTTGAGCGTAGGAGACTCGTAAGGGAGCCATACTCTTCTTCGTGAGTTGGTCGAAACCCCCGGACCCTTTACCCTTATCCCTGCAGAAGAATGCATGGAATTGTATCAGCAATCAGACCTGAGATAACTGAACTATGGTAGAAAAAACAAAATAAAAGCAAAAGAAATGGAAAAATCCTCACCCGAATAGCACGATGGGTACCAAACAATCCCCGGGAAGGAATTCCAAGATCCTGTCTCTGTTATCGTTCAACTGCATGGTAAACCAAGCCGAGAAAGCAACGAGAGAACCGAACCGAGCACCAAGGAGAGAGGAAGGGTAATGATGTGAAATTCCAGCAAACAAGCTTGAGTAATCTCCTGGAGAATGCCCATCCCTAGGATTAATTTTCCAAAACCTACACCATCGATGCGATGAGAGTCCCAAGGCAACCAAAAGCCAAAGGATAGTCCTGTCGTGCCACGTTTCATGACCAAGCAGAAGGATTAAATGCCGGAATAAGTGGATAGTATAGAAGGAGCGAGAGACTTGTGTGAACCTTGATAAAATCTAAATCCAGATAAATGTGGCCGTTAGCAAAGATAGCGAATGAGACCACCCGGATTGCATAGAATCTATGGTAACCGAAATATCTGAGTGATACCATGTGAACAGAGTAATGATTCGTACTTCGTAATTATGCCACAATTTATTGTTAAATGGATAAATGGATTACGGGGAGAGTTGGAATGTTTTATTTTTTTAACTTTTTTTATTTATTTGTTTTTTGTATGAATATAATATGTAATTAGCTGGAGATGTGACAAGTGGTATCAGAGCCCAGATTACAAAATTGTGGCCTCTGGCAAGTGTACTAAGCAAAGATCAATTAGTTATTGTTTTTAGTTGTTTTCTTGCTGATTGGTAACCCACTAACAGGTTAAGAATAGGACAACAATAGATTATGAGAAGAATGGACAGTGTTCCACCCAGGAATATGGCCACCTAGGGACCTACAACATTCCTTGAAAATAATCCTCAAATATGGATACAATTAGGAGAGGAGGCACGCAACACTAATCTGACAATATTGGAAATAGTTCAGGAATTAAAGAATGAGTTGGCCCACCTGTGGGAGGACAATGCAACGCTAACCATGGAATAGGAAAAAATAATGAAAAGCTTGTCTAATAAGCAGAATAGCGCCAACCGATTCCCAGCCCTAAACAGGAACGAATGTCAGAAGAACAGGGTTACCACGCGGAACATGAAGGAACTAGAGGAGGGGAAGAAAATTAGGAAGAGAAATCAGATAACGCTTCAGAGCAGCCCACATCAAAAAGAAAACGAATAGAATTACAAGGGGAGTTTCGGAAAATAAAACCACCACTCTTCGTTGGAGAGTTAAATAGGCAATCGAGGCCTGGCTTATTAACATGAACAATTATTTTCAATTCTATGAATATGATCACAACCTAAAAGCCCAGTTGGCCATCTTCCAACTACAAAGAAATGCCACTTTGTGTTGGGAAGAGGTCAAGATTATGCAAGGGGTAAGTGAAAAAAACATAACCTCGGAGAAGTTCCAAAAATATTTCAAGGAAATATATTTCACTGAACAATTTTATGACAAGAAAGGCAAAGAATTTCATGACTTGTGGCTTGGGCAATGAACAATGGATGAATTTACACCCAATTTACCTCTTTACTCCGATATGTACCTTACATACGGAAAGAAAAGGATAAGATACAATGATTCGTCAGTATTTTACCTGTGGAAATGAGAGAAGGAATTGAGTTTGATAACCCAAAAATGATGGATGAGGTTATACGTAAAGCCAGGTTATGTTATCAACAATGTAAGCAGAAGGGAGAGATTATAGGAAAGAGTTGGGCTGACAAGAAAGATAATAAAATTTTTGTGGGCAATAAGGGAAATGGTGGTAGTGTTAGCCAGGGTTTTCTCAAAGGGTAAAACAACAAAAATCTACATAAAAACCAGCTCAGATTTAGACCACCTGTTGAACCTAGATTTAGTGAGCAATTTAATAAAGTTGATAATGAGGGGACAGCAAGACCCCCATTATAATGCTGGGGATGTGGAGGGCCACATTACATTAAAAATTGTCCTCATCAGAAAGGAACTAAATAGGTTTCACAGATCCACGAGGCATCTATGGTAGGCGATGTGTCCGGGAGCATCCTGAAAATTAATGCCGCTCTCGAAGACCATCAAGCCGAATACCAGCAGACAATGGTGGAATTTGAAGGTAAGATTTTTTATCACATTGTATCTGTTTTAATGGATCCCAGAGCTACGTTAAGTTATGTAAGTCCAAAGGTTGTGGAACAAAGTAAATTACAATCTGTCAAGTTTAAAAACCCTTGGCTAGTATAGCTGGCAACAGGGGCAAAGAGACATCTGTTAGCCAAGGTCAACGATTGCCCTCTTGAAATAGTAGGTCAGCCATTGAAGGCAGATCTAAACATACTTTCCCTTGGGTCGTATGATGTGTTGATAGGCATGGAATGGCTAGAAAAACTCTTGTCCATTATAAACTATAAAACAAAAACAATCTACTACAAGAATGAATTGGGAGAACAGCAGGAGATGCAAGGCATTCTGAGGCCAGTATAGATTCAACCAATAACCACTTGACAACTCGAAATGTGTATCAAGAAAGGATGTCAGGTGTATGATATTCAAGTTGGTTGTGCCAACTCAAAGGACAAGACTGCCACCTTAGAAAGTATTACAGTGGTTCAAAAATTTGCGGATATGTTCCCTCAAGAGATACCAAGACTGCCACCCAAGAGAGACATAGATTTCACTATTGAATTGGTGTTAGGAGTAGCCCTAATGTCCCAAGCGCCTTATCGTATGAGCACGCCGGAACTGACAGAACTCAAAATGCAATTGGAGGAGCTATTAGATAAAAATTATATCCACCCCACCATGTCACCCTGCGGAGCTCCTGTGTTGTTTGTAAGAATAAAGGATGGAACCCTTCGCATGTGCATGGACTACCGTTAACTAAATAAGTTGACAATTAATAACAAGTACCCTTTAGCTCGTATTGATGAACGTTTTGACCAAGTAAAATGGGTTACTGTATTTTCAAAAATTGATTACGATTGGGATACCACCGGATCAGAATCAAAGAGGAAGATGTAGCCAAAACTGCCTTTAGGACTCACTATGGGCACTACAAGTTCATAGTATTACCCTTTGGGTTAACCAATGCCCTCATGACCTTTATGTGATTAATGAACAACATATTTTGTCAGTATTTAGACAAATTTGCATTAATTTTTATTCACAACATATTGATATACTCCCAGAATATTGAGGAACACAAGGAGCACCTCAGACTGGTATTGTAAACTCTCCGGGAACATACATTATACGCCAAGTATAGCAAGTGTGATTTTTTTTAAGGAACAAATTCAGTACTCAGGACATATTATTACTAAAGATGGAATCATGGTGGATCCCAAGAAGATTAAGACCATAATGGAATGGCCAGTACCAAAGGACGTAGTGGATATAAGAACCTTTATGGGATTAGCAGGTTACTATAGACATTTTGTGGAAGGATTCTCTAGAGTGGCCTATCCTATCACCTCCCTGGAGAATAAAGGGAAAATTTTTCAATGGATTGCTGAATGCCATAAAAGTTTTGAGCAGCTCAAGCACCTGCTCACCATTGCACCTATATTAAATATAATAGATCTAGGTAAGGACTATGTGGTGTGCAGAGATGCAAGGAAGGGGTTGGAGGAGTATTGATGTAGGAAGGTAAGGTAATCACCTCTGAGTCAAGGAAGTTAAAGGAACATGAGAAGAAATATCCTGCCTACAATTTGGAGTTGGCAGTTGTCATTCACGCTTTAACGATGTGGTGTAACTATCTGATGGGCAAAAAGTTTCTGTTGATGACAAACCACCATAGCCTGACTAGTTACTTTAATCAGCCTACCTTAAATGCTAGGCAGACACAATGGGTAGATTTTCTGCGTGGATTTGATTTCAAGATTAAACATATGAAAGGGAAAGAGAATCGGGTAGTGGAAGCTTTAAGTCGAATGGTATATTGCCTCTATGAAATTTCTTGTAGCGAAGGGCAGACTACCTTCGATGGAATGATTAAAAAGGCAACAGATCAGGATCTGAAATATCAGCAAATAGGGCAGCAAGTTCAAAATTCCACCAGCAATGAAATGCTACTAACATGTTGAGTTATAAGAAAAGACTACATCTGTGCAACCAAAGTAAGATTAAAAGTTTGATTTTAGATTAATTTCATAAAAGTACCTACGCAAGACATCCGGGGTACCAAAAGTTGATTACCGCACTCGAGAAGGATTACTATTGGCCTGGCATGAAGAAATATGTAGCATAATATTTGGCACATTGCTTGGAATGCAAACAAGTCAAAACTGAACATCAGCACCTTGCGTACTTATTGCAGCAGCTACCAATTCTCGAGTGGAAGTGGGAAACCATATTTATGGATTTTATAATAGGGTTACCCAAATCTAAATGAAACAATGACTCTATCATGGTGGTGGTAGAGAAGTTAAGAAAATCAACCCATTTTATAGTGGTACAATCCACTTTAAGAGCGGTACATCTTGCCAATATCTTTATGCAAAACATTTTCACGGCACATGGGTTAGCAAAAACCATAATTTATGATCGTGATTTAAAATTTACATCATCCTTTAGGAGAACTCTGTTTGAGGGGTTGGGGACTCAATTAAATTTTAGTATCGCTTATCACCCTCAAACAGATGGGAAAACAGAACGAGTGAATCAAGTAGTAGAACACATGTTGAGGTTGTATGTAATGCAACAACTGTCAAAATGGCAAGATTATCTGCACTTGGTCGAATTTGAGTACAACAATAGTTATCATACTTCTTTGCAAATGAGCCTGTTTGAAGTCTTGTACAGGCGGAAATGACGCAAACCCTCCAGTTGTGGGGGACTAGAAGACAAGTTGTTGTTGGGACCTGAAATGTTAAAAGAGATGGAAGAAATGGTCAAGAAGGTACAAACCAACATAAAGGCAGCCCAAGATAGGCAGAAGAATTTTTCCGAAAGGAAGAGAAATTTTAGAGAATACCAAGTAGGTGAGCATGTGTATGTGAGAATACGAGCTAAAAAGAGTACGCTACAATGGAGTGGGTGCAACAAACTGGCACCCTGGTTTTGTGGGCCATTTCAAATATTAGCAAGAGTTGGGCTAGTGGCATATCAGCTCACCCTACCAAGGCATATTTGGTTGCACAATGTCTTTCATGTGTCTATATTAAAAAAATACATTTATGATCCTAAGCACATAGTCAGTTGGCAAGACATACATGTAAAGAAGGTAACTTAGGTAGACCTATTCATTTCGATATTAAAGGAAAACTGACGTAGGTTCTGTTTGTTTCAGGTCAAGCTAGAGGGAGAATTCTTGGTCGAGCCGCTGAGTATACTCGAACGAAGAGAAGTAATGTTGCATAAATGAGCTATCACCCAGGTTAAAGTGCAATGGAAACACTTTGGGCCAGATAGGGCCACTTGGGAGGATGAACAACTCATGAAAGAAGCATATCCAGGTCTATTCGTGGCAAGAAAGCATCAGGACGATGTTTGATTTCAGGGGGGGAAGATGTGATGTCCCCAGAAAAACTGTAAATATTTTATTTTACCACAATAAGAAACAAACTGGATAATTATCATTGTTATTTTTTGAGTTAAATAATGTTTTTAATTATTGGAATAGAAAATGGTTTGAATATAGCAGACTTTGTAACTTCTCATGAAGGGAAGTAGGAAAAAGGCAGTTGCCTGAAAAAACCCTAACTACCTCCCCTAACTATGATATGCTCCAAAAGAAAAGGAGTGGCAGGAAGGAAAAACCATGCTGATAGGTCAGATGGAAAAGTGAGAGAAGTACTAAGTCTGGTGATGACCAAATAGCATAAGCATTGAGTGTGGAAAAACTAGCAAAAGATAAAGGTATTGCGAGTAAGCTTGGGGGGAGATTTAGTCTAGAGGACAAATCTCATGGACAGGTGGATGAAGAGTAGCTTAGATGTTGAAGTGCTTTCACCTTGAACCTTCTTAAAGTCTAGTTACATCTCTTCCACCATGGCTTGGAGTGTCTTAAAACTTTCGATAAATTGAGATTTTGATCCCAGTGAAGCTTCTTCTTCCATTCTACTCTGAGAATAGACTTTTCCAATCTCTGGATTAGCCTCCTCAAGTTATCCTTCTCCTAGTCTGAGCTTTAATCTAGTTAACATTTAAAATCTAGCACAAGCTTGTCTAACCTTAATAAAAACAAAACCAAATGCTTTGATACCACTGGATCTGAAATGGATAATAAATCAAGAAGAAAAGGTATTACATACTCATGTGCAGGAATGCCTATATTAGTTAGTGCAATGGATTGAAAATATTCCGAATAATACAGACATTTAACAATGGGAAAACATAACAATTCAACACATCAACACATCAAATAATCAAGGAGTTCACTAGACTTCCTCGCTATGTTTCCTGGTCCAAATTTCAATGTCAACCTCTATAATATGTCATCAAGAACATAGTTTACAGGTGTGAGCTCAATCAGAGCCATAACACAAAAATAATGATATTACAAAGGGATTTCACTCGGAAACCTCGAGTCTAAAAAGTGCAAAGGCTCTCCCTCTTAGTGCCTCTAATCAATTGTTCGTAGCTATGTGTTTTCTCTACCTCTATGTCTCCCTCTCGCTCTGAACTCTGACTTGTTTCAGTTCTGTTATTAGATGGCTTTTTAAGCCTATCAGCCCTACCTGTTCATGTCCCCTCTTCAGGCTCTTTGCCTTCCTCTTCTGTTCGTTCACCTTACATTCGGCGTTGGACACGTCTTGTTAAGACAAAACACTCAAGGCACAAGAATTCCTTTGTATTTTGATTTTATAATGAAAATACACCAAAACACAAAAAAACCCAAAAAAAATGTTGCATATCAGATTTCAAATTTTATAGTGCCACATCTATAATCATCTTGGGTCCGTGTTTTATCATTGTCGCAAGCCCACCATTAATCCACCTTCAATCGGACGGTTCACATCCAACTTGATCATCCAACTAGCTCGTGTCTTCTTCACCATCCGATCTATGATCGTTAATCCAATGGCCGATGGCCATTTCGAGTGGCCCACTTGCACAGAGATTACCTGCCCGAAAAAGTAGTTTTCTCTCTCCTGTGGCATGCTACATGCCGACTAGTGTATGGAATCAAGTAGAGCCTCTCCAATACTACTTAATACCTAAAGCCTGCCTGAAATACCGCTTACCACAAAACTCAAATCCTTCACTATTTTATTTCATAACTCCTTCAGGTCTGCCTATGTTAAGTCCTCCCTTTAGGAATTTGGGATGCGATATCTGTCGTTGATCTCTTTCGCCCATCCGATGGGTACAATGGAAGAACTCGTCATGAGTCTTTAAGTTATGGGTCTCGATTCTTCTCCCTTGGTTCATTGCGATGCAATAAAGTGGCCTTCACATATCTGTTAAGCCTGCCATCATGTGTTAAGTCCTCCCTTTGGTTCCATGCAATGCGAAATTGGTAGTTGATCTGGACTGTTGATCTGCACGCTCGATCAACAGTTCACATTGTTTCGCTTGTATCGCTATCGCACTTTTCTTAAGGCTAAGGCCCGTTAACAATGCTTGACTTTCTCAGATGTGATATCAATGATTTATTGCTGCGATTTAACACTGATGTTGTTTTCTGTGGTTTCAACATATTTGAAGACTTTTAAAAGGGTTGTTTAATATCCATTTTGAATCATTGAGTGGTCAATAAATCTTGGGTATGAGTTTCTCTAATCCACTTGTAATGTCCGTAGCCCCTTTCTGGGAAATGATACCACAACCACACCACTCATAATGCCAATATGTAACTATAGAAGTGAGACATGTATCAGAATATACGAGAACGAAGTATGTTCAAAATGCATAAATACAACATTAACATATAAAAAACATTATAAACCACAATACATAAATTCATTGCGAAGTAATATTAATGATAGATGCATTATTAAAGATAAAAAGGAACATAATCCAGAAAACTAATGTTTCCAACACAAATTCCTTAATCTCATATAAAAGAACACAATAAACATGAAAACATGTCTAAAATGAAATAAGCAACTCATTGCAGGCTCTCCAAGTTCTAACTACTCATAGAGCTCGTTATTCATGAATTTCAACGATGGGTCACGACTGAACTAGGGATAAAAATAGACATGCAATGATGTAGAAACCAAATAATAGACACATGATAATGAACAAGGTCACTATGCACTAGAAATTTCCCAAACCATAGTCTCCCACACTCTACAATTTACGTCATCTTCCCACCCCTTCTATGTACGATGTAAGTCTCTTAGCAGTGCCCACCTCTCATGGTGTCTTACATCTAGCGAAAGACAATCTCAGCCTAGGATAGTAGGAGCTCGTGCTTGTCTCTAAGGAGCTCTCCAAATATCAACCAAAATAGGTTCTAGCTAGTTTTGAACCTAAGAATAGGGTTCAACAGCCAAATGTAAAAAACTAAAGTAACTAAAATAGAAACAATTAATGAATGAGTGAAATTCAAAATGCCTCCCTCTTTATCCTCTCAAGAAAATATACACCTTTTGAATATGCTTGTCCTTTATCTACCTATGGCACTCATGTAAGACATGTGGGCCCATTTTCCCTTTTTCCATTAATATCTAACCAAACACCTTATTTCCTATCACCTTGGAGATGTGGTTCCCCCCATACTTTTTACCATGGAGTTGTCTCTATAACCAATCTATTTTACATTATTATAAAAATTATGTAAAATATTTACATCATATTTTCAATCATCTCCCTTCGGCCAATTAGCTAAAAATGAGATATATATGTATTTGGGCATGTTAGCTGCAAAACATATAAATATAAATACTGAACATCGAGACCTACAAAATAACTTCACCTCACGAACATAAATAGTCACATATGTTTGTCTCACTAGCCTAAGTATCATTGTACATATATCTATATTAACAATAACAAGTAAGGATATTACGTTCCTCCCCCATTTATTTTATGCATTGTCCTTATTGCAATCTATATACATGTATATTCAACACATGCCAAAAACATGAGGGTATTATTCCCACATTTTTCCAAAATTACATCCTCTTTCTGCAATGTAGCCTGACTAAGACCAAGCATGATCCATTGTACCTTTATCATGTTGATGACTCAATTCTATATCACCTTGACCATTTTATCCAAAAATTTATATTAGTTGTACCTAGAAATCTGCTTTTAGTTCCACCTGAATCATATGCCCAAAAATCTAATGATCAGTACAACGAATATAATTTGTATGCAAATAAAACTGGAATACATCATGAATGTTCATGGATGTAGGTAATTCAACTTTATATGAAACAAAATCTATCCTCAATAGAATCTTGAATGACACACAATAACATGCTACAAATTTTGCATAACTTCCCAGTTTTGTTGAGCTCTTCTATGGTATAACTTTTAAGATTATGTGATCCCAAAATTTAAACTCCCAATGTATCCTACGTGCATATGCATAAGGTTTCTTCCTATCTTTGGAAGTTTTCATATTTTTCCTTATTTTCACAACGCCCTCTTCCATTTCTCTTAGTAATTCTAGACAAGCCATGACTTCATCTATCAAATTTCTCCAAGTCACACGGTTATGACACCTCCTACCATATAATGATTCAAACAAACTTATGTTTTGTAAAGCCTAATATATGTTATTATATGCATACTCTATTAAATGTAGATAGTCCTCCCATTTGGATGTTTTATCCATTACGTACATTCATAACATAACTTTAATCACAAAGTTAATGTACTCAATTTATCCAACTAAGTCTCGATGGTAGACATTACTAGAATTGAAATTATTATCTAACCATTTTAATAATTTCATCCAAAAATTAGCTAATTTATACATTGATTTCATCGGTATGAAATTAGCATATTTTTGTAAGCATATCAATGTCTACCATAATCGCATCATGCACTTTAGCTATCGTGGGAAAATTAGTAACAAAATCCATTGAGACCACATCCCACTTAACTCAGGAATGGATAGAGCTGCAACAATTTCAATGGGTGTTTTTCTTAGCCTTAATTCTCTGACATTAAAAAACAAGCTAATATGTGATTTTTTACGTCCTTCTTTAATCAAGGACAAAAATATTGCTTCTTCACTATTGTTATAGTTTTATGATAACATGGGTATGTATAAGACACCCTATGCCCCTCTTTCAGAATCAACTCTTTCACATCCTATTCATATGGTGCATATATATGCATTTTATAGAGAATAAGTCCATCTTCTCCAAGCTTATAATCTAAATATTTCAACTTATTTTCCTCTTGTTGCAAACTATTCTTGATGGCTAGTATTGTTGATCCAAATTTACAACTTATTTAACTTTGGATATTATATTCGCCCTATATATATTTATTGAAACAATGTAACTAGTCTTGGTCTTCATAATGTTATTTGAGTCATGATGTAATGTATTTATCAAAATAAAAAATAAAAAATATCATAAAATAAAACAACTTATTAAAGCATGGGTTTCATGCTTGGATCAATGGTTTTTAGGTAAATGCCACCATTGTAGGCTCTAGGGTTTATGTCAAGAGTCCTAGTCCTTATAATAATGTAAAACACTGTTCTTAGGCTTCATTTTTTCATAAATTTATTTTTAATCTAAAATACGTATTTTAGGTTTCCTCCACCAAGTAGGCCTCAACAAGAGAATTTGAGCTCACAGATTCACTATATAAAGGAAACAAATTGACCTCATTTGCAACATATACACAGTGAGTTCCATCTATAGTTGTTGGAGAGGAAAAAGGGTATGAAATTAAAGAAAGGAGGAAATAAAAGAGAAAGAGAAGGAATTATTTGTAAGGAAAACTAAATCTAATTTTCTCTCCTTGTCTCACACATGCAAAGTTCTTGGGTTGATGAAATGGCCAAAATTGCAGTACTGAAGATGGGAAAAAATTTCAAAATAGATGGTACGGAATTCTGATGTAGATGGGTTGTAAATTTGTCTTGATTCAGTATTGTTGTAGGTGAGCCTTGGAGTCTAGAAGGATAAGTTGAGATTGAATTGGTTGAGTGAGAAGATTATTTTGTTAGGTATAAGGTCTGTCTATCTCAATTTGATTAGTGGAAGTGTTTAAATGGATTTTTCCCCTAGAGAAGGGTTTTATCCCTAGTTGAGTGCCTACATTTGGTGTCACTTATCTTCATGTTTTGATTTGATTATTTCTTCATGAAACAAAGATAAAGTAAAATAAAGAGAATATAAAAAGTCTACAAGTATATCGCAAGTAATTATCAATATAAGAGAACCTTTTTCCTCTCTGATTTTCTAACAATACTTACAGTTGAAGCATGCTTTAGATTTACTATTTGGATAAGAGAATCTACCACTTTGTTCTCCTTTCCCTTGATTTACTTAGTCTCGAAATCATATTTGAATAAAAATTATAGCCACCTTACCTATTGAGCATTCAGATTCAACTATTCAAAGAAATTCGGTAAACTAGAATTATGAATCTGCAATTCAAAAATCCTTCCCATGATATAATGTTTCGACATCTTAAGAGCACGAATGGTAACCTCAAATTCTAGGTCATGTGCAACATAATTATTTTCATGTTCCCTCAACTTCCTAGAATCATTACACACCATGTGCCCATTTTTCATAAGAACTCCCCATAGACATTCTTCACACGCAACATTGCATATAAAGAAATCCTCATATGGGCCTACAATATTCAATATTGGAGCACTTATTAAGAAGGCCTTCAACCATATGAAGGGTTATTCACACTTCAAATTGCATTCAAATTCTACACCATTCCTTTTCAATGATGTTATAGGGTGAGAAATCTTGCAAAATACCCCAATGAGCCTCATGTAATAACTATCTAGGCCCATCAAAGACCTAACTTCTATAACATTATTTGATGCTAGGCATTCCTTGATGGCCCTAATATTTTTTGGGTCCACAATTATCCCCTCCTCCAAAATGATAAAATTATCCAAATATTCTTTGAAGACATCATTCGTTAAGCACATAAAAACACTTGGTGCATTGGCTAATCCAAAAGGGTTAGTTTATAGAAGATGATGTCCTAAACTTAGATTAATATTATAAGAAAACTTAGCTACATGAATTTGAATGGATAGATAATTTATCCTTGGAAATGAATATTTATTCTTAATATTCATTATGTTCAAATACTGAAAATCCTCACATAAATGCAATGTTCCATCCTTTTTCTTGAAAAATAAGACTAGAGCACCCCATGGTGAGACACTTGTTCGTATGTAACCTTTCCTCAATAACTCATGTAACTGCATCTCCAATACATTAGGCTCAGGAGTAATCATCATTTAAGGTTCTTCAGAAACTAGAGCAACTCTAGGTACCATGTCGATGGGTAAACCTATATCCCTCCTATTGCTAGCAATGAAATAAGCAGCAGCCATATGGGTTATTTGGTCACTATATCAAATCAGTGGAAGTCTTATACAAATATATAAATGCAACCACTCTAGACAAAAGCTTCTGATAAATGAAAACTACATGATTACTTAATGAGCATAGGTAACAAAAAACAATCTAAGACTAGATATAGTGGATAGAGTTGTCACTAAACTTCCAAGATCCTATCCTAAGAGTCACAACCACATCCATGCTCATAAAAACAAAGGAAGCTACTTAGGTATCTAAATATTTTTTATTATAGAATCAAGAAATGAAGACGGTCACAGACACAATTGGGAGTTAGAATGCCTACCTCAAAAGAAAAAGGAAGTGAGCCACACCTAGTAGGTGAGGAAAGAGGTATGCAAATTCTACAATAGTAGAGCTCTTGAGTCGTATGCGTACTTGAAAGGTATAAACCAAGGAAACCAAGGAAAGTTGAACAACATCAAGGTGAACAAAAAGACGACAGTGAAGCCATATATATTTTTACCTGTAGGAATGTCATAGTACACAAGCTCGCTTAGAGCATGGAAAAGAAAGACAAGATTCAAAATAACACAAAAAATAATGATTACACCTTGGTCAGCTTAATCCGAGATATGCCAATTGCAAACCTGACAGAAAGAAAATACTAAAAATAGGAATAAAATAATTAAATTAAAAGAGGTATTCAAAAGAGAGGTGAGGGTCGAATACCAGTCGAATACTCATTAAAGACACCTCGTGTAGCTGGTAGCACCAAAATCCATCATCAATGAAGGAATCACAATGTAAACTTACATTACTTAATAAAATCGAGTAAAAAAGAATAACGAAAACAAGTAAGGTAAAGAAAAAAATAAATTAACCATGAATAATATATCAAATTAATTGACATACTTATTGAGGTAAGAAAACATTGGATAGAGTGATGGAATGCTTGAAATTAGAATAGAAAGGTACAATCAAGAGACACATAACACATTCTCAATAGAGTACTCGTAAGAAGTAAAATTACTCATTAGGTATCTTAGAGTCCCTCGAAAAATTATCATATAGTTGGGAGCCAAAGTTGTGGGTTTCATAAAGAAAAGAATCCATGTCCTATGTGCAAGAACCAATTACATCTGAGGCAGAAATATGAGGCACGTAAAGGAAAAGAAGTGGGAAATACTGATGTCAAGGAACGACCCTATGCGTGACATAGATATGTTAATAGATAAATTACTCCAAACTAGATAGAAATCCCATACATAAAACAAATTCTGAGGTGTGAAACACTACATGGATTAGAGTGCTGCAATATTTTTCTTCATGGAATGGTTTCCATATGAAAACTTGGTTAGGGACTCTGAAAATTCCTTGAGCTATGAGGACCCACCTAGCAGATGCAACAACACATTGCAAATGGAAAGAGGGGAAACATAACAAAGTTACGTTTCAATTCAAGCTAGGGTTTAGGAATAAATCCTGAGAACAGTTCTAGGCGTTGATTTGAAAACCACTATCCCCTACCATTGATTTAGTGTTATATGGCAAGAGCTATGGAAATCACGTGGAGGAGGGAGAGTTTGCATTTGACGGGGTTGTCACATCACAGTTGCGACCAACAAAAATGTATCATGATAGCCATGAAACCTTATAATAATAGATTACACTAACAATTCATATAACACCCTAGAATGGGTGGGTAAACTTAGAGAAAAATCAATTTGATTCCATCACCATGTTTATTATCACCTTCTTACACCCAACAAACATTACATGCGACCTAGAGCCACATCGCTTAGGTGCTAGGAAATTCCTTGTCCAAAGTATCGAGAGAGGGTAGAGGTTAAAATATAATTATATGGCACAAGATTAGAAAAGCCTTAAATCCTCAAATAAATGAGGAAAATTAAACTAATTCCTTCCTCGTTCTCAAATAATGAACCAATGTCCTCTAATATAAAATACAAAATTAATATGGAAGAACAAATGAAAATCAAAATGTCCAACTGCAAGAGATCATTATGCGTACCTTATATATGACATGCAATATTATTTAAAAAAAAAAAAATTAGTAGCGTGAAGTTGGGTATGTAACAAATGGTATCAGAGCTTTAGGTTCAATCAAACCTAATGATATCTATTATGAAACTTTGTATGATTTCATGTCATTGGTCTTATGCTATCGTAGCCTCATCTAGGTGGTTTTGTATGAGAACATCATAGTGAACGGGATTGTGAATAAGTTCTTTGGATTTGCATATATTTATAGCAGTAGATTGATAGGTATAGCTTTTCCTAAAATTTGTTGGGCTTTCGAAACTCCATTGTCCTTTGAAGTATTATCATGTGTTTGGGAATAGGTTTCTCAGTCATGTTGTGTACTATGTTATTCTTCTGAAGTTAGGGAAGTATTCTTATACCAAACTATAGATGTTAGGGTAAAAAAAACTCCTATTAGCATTTAAAGCTACAAAAAAGAGAAGATGAATGACACATAGTTACTATTCAACTGTCCATGATTGTACTGATTTACAAAAAATCCAGAAACAGCAAAGTTGAAGGAGTGCAGATCCTGTAATTATTCTGTATCCACTCTAGTTATGTCCGAGAAATTTAATCTTGATGATCTAATTACGTTTTGACCGACTTATCATTCGTTTGTTTGGTAGAATGTTTTGTGTGAGGATATACATGAACTAATAAATATCGGTTTCCTCTGTGGTGTAATGCACATGAACAGTTCTACTCCATTTTTCTTAAGTTTATGTTTCAAATATGTACTAAAGTCTGACTTCAAAGTACAATTGTCATAGATATTAATATGGGTACTTAAGTGGAGATTTGGGTTATTTCTCCACTACAGCAATAAGTCAGTTTATGGTCTTCTATTGTGTCAAATGAGCTTTATAATTTGAAGTTCTTATGAAAGCTACCTTAAGATTAACCACCTTTGGAAAAGGGTCAAACTTATATTTGGCTAAGAACTCAAAAAAAAGGGGGAGTTGTTCCATCAAAATCACATGGCATTGTTACTTAGTTCTAATGACAAATTATGAAATTGGAGGACTTTCCCTAGATAGAATCTTTGGGATATGGATTATGACATAACCAACTATTGATTTCTCACTCTTAAATCAACATCCCATTCACATGTAAAACTGTATTAGAATGCCCCTTTTCCATTTCTAATTATTAGCAGACTATAAAGAAGCAGGGCAACATACCCCCCATAAAAAAATAGGTATGAATTACCAAGCCAACCATGTGTATGCTTCAACTGGATTTTTCACAATGTGATCCTTGCTTTCTTAGGAATGAGACACTTAGTATTCCATAAAATTAGCAAAAATAATGACTTCATTGTCAGTGAAAAAACTTCAGGTTTAACTATGATCTATTATAATCCTAGTGTTTAGGTCAATAGAATGTTGTCTCTGAGAATTGTTCTTTATTTCCACAGTGGAATAAGTGGAAGGAGTAAGTTAGTACACAACAATTACACTAAACATATTTAGTCTATACCAGTGAATTGTAATAATTGTGAAATTGTTGGCTACATAAAGGGACTACATAATCTATGTGTGAATGGAAGTAGGGGAAATTATATTGGAAATATATAAAATTGCACATCATTGATGTCACTCAAATACGAGATAAGATACTCTAGTATTATGATTTTGGAAAATCAATGAAGATGAAACCATCATAACAACCTACTGCTCTAAATAACACATTTAACTGTAAATTAAATCCAACAAGACACGGTAAATACAGAGATATAAGAAGACTTTGACATGGATTGGTAATATATTAAAGTTATTTATCTATTAAAACATGTTTAGCCAAGGTTTGAAATTTTTCTATGAAAACTTTTCATACACCAAAGTTGAATCATACAAATTAGATAATGTAATAAAACAATCTTGATTGATTAAGTTAAAGGTTTCCTATAGCGGTTTTCATTGGTGATTGTTGAAAGAGGAAAAAAAACTCATCTCCTTAAATTAGTGTAGATACACACACATGGGGGAGTACACACAATATATAAGCAATTTGATCTTCCTTAATAGCTTCGAAACAATGTTTATAAAAGCAAAGATACTCATTTTTAGTTGCCAAACCAAAATAGGTTGGTTATAGAAGAAATTATTTCACTTTAATATGCTCTCAGTAATTGAGTAATTATAATGTTACTAATGGCCCCATGGACCATAATAAAAATATTGAAAATTATACTTGAATTCATGTAGTGAAATTAGATTCCATCAAGGCAAAGTATTATGCCGTAAAAATATTAATTAAATAACAAAAATACTATTAACGTTAGCACATTTCGAAAAACAAAAGGAGGGTTCATAAATACACGACATTTTGTTTTAGCATATTTGTGAGAAGGCGTATTTGAACAAACAATTCTCAAAGTATAAACATTGGAGGTGCTAAATTAGTAGTTAGCTTTAATAGACTGCTACACAATTATAGAAGAGTCATTTTCATTTATTAATGAGGCATATATGGGAGTCTCATCCCAACAATCATACGTTCGAAATTCCTTATTAGAGACTTAAGTCAGGATACTCTAGGACTATTGTATTTCAAATTTCTGCTGGGAGGAATCATCCTGTAAGGATATCTCATATGAGGCGTTTAGAATATTGTGGGAGAAAAAGAAAAAGATGGTGGTAAGGTCTTATGGGCTAGTAATCCAGTGCAAAGCGGAATCCTTGAGGAGATTATTGGTACCAAAACATTGTTCCACACATGGTATGATTAGAGGAAAATGATGAGAAGTTGCTACTAACAATGGGGATACTTTGTAAATAATATATCGATGAGTGTACCCAAAATGCATTTAAGAGAGGAAGAATTAAATAGAAGATGAAAATAAATATAAGTACAAATTTACTCCAAATGGAGTGCACCAACATATTTCGAAGATCTATTGGCCAATATTTAGGTTTGGGAAACCAGTAATAGAAACAAGCAAACATGAATAGTCGACTAGGGAAATCATAATCATGGTTATCCTATTCCTGCTGGTGAAACAAGGAAGCACTACTTAAGGGAATAATTTTGTGATGTTATAAAAAAATATTAAATGCAATTCTAGGATTCAAACGTGCCTAGCAAAAGTTGATTGTGAGTATCCTTCAAAAGGTAGGTATGGAGCATAATATAAGGAATTTATAACCAAGAAAATTGGTTGAGAATAAGAGACCATAGGGAAATATCAACAAACACATGTGTGGAAATCCAATAAATAGGTGGTATATAAATAGGACAAGATAGAATATCACCACAAATGGTGCTTAATGGGTAAATCAATCACAAAAGTAAGAAACTATATAGACCAATTATAGACTATCAAGTTGAGAATAGTTGTAATATTGGTATTTTTTAAGTGCCCAAGAAGCTAGAAAAACATGGAGACATGGAAAGAGAATGAAGAAATTATGACTAAACCATCTGCCATACACAAAAAAGAACAAGGGTAAAATGGACCAAAGCTAAAATCAGGACTGAAAACATAATGTCCCTCAAGAAAAATTGAATAGGCCATAAAAAGGGAAAATACATCCTTGAATGGGAATCAAACCAATTTTAAATATAAAAAGGCCTCAAAAACTTTGCGGGATTAGAAATAAGTATTGTGGTTTTTCATAAATTTCAGAAATTAGATGTCCACTGAACCAAAAATTAGTATAAAGTGGTGGATTGTAATGATGTCACCCGATAAATTAGGAACCTTAATAGGAATTATGGGAGCAACTTAACAGAGTGGAAAAACCATAAGACGAAAATTGCTAAATGGTGCTAGGAAAACTAGAAAAATTGAGGGAGTCAGTAAACAAAAAATAGTGGATAAGGTGTAAATTCCTTATCTGTGTCCTCGTACTTAGATTGATTTATGGATGGGTATGAAAATAAGTAGTAGGTCCACTTGGAAATGAAACTGGAAAAATATAACCACGCAAGTGGTTGAGGAAGTGGGTTGTCTTACACATAAGTATGGATGATAGATACGTATTTGATACAATGGTATCAAAATAACAACATCAAATAAAATGATGTGAGTAGTTCATTAATTATTATTTCCTTCTTGAAAACAATATGAAAGGAAAAGTGGCAATTCCATAGTTTGAATGTTGCATTCAGTAATGCCCATGTCATTTGGTATAGCTATGAATACATGTATGAAAAAGATTTATGGTATTGTTATGATGATATATCAATTATATTGTCCTTTCTTGGATGCATGCAAATAGTTTTTTTGGGTGTAGGTGAAAAGCATGATGCACATGTTTAGCATGTATGAAAATGTGCTAGGGAAAGAGCATGAAATGAATGTAAGAGTTTGTGTGCTTCAAATTTGAGTCATTTCTCAAAATCAAGTGAAGTGGAAACACTTGGTAATAAAGATATGGGTGTAGGAATGAAAGATGAGATGCATCTCGTTTGTGTCTTAAGAAGTGATGGAACAATCAACACCAAGGATGGTGTTAGATAAAAGGGGGAAAAAATGTAATACCCCTCCATCTGTATGCTAATACCTTATTATATTTAGACTAAATTTTTGTAAACCTCATGGTGGTTAAACCCTAATGTATTGGAATGAATATGAATGGTAAAGTATCATAATAAATAAGTTGTATTTATAAATGGGAAAAAAAGGAGTTAGAAAATCACTTAGGAAAGAAGCACTAAAGTAAAAAAAATCTTGCCAAATTTAACAAAATCATCGTGGATGGATGAGAGTAAAATAAATATTCCTTGAAAATGACTCCTATAAATCCCTAGGAGATAATCAATAAGATTTAATGAGATGGGAGAGAAAAATCCATTAAATCACTTAGCTAGAGAAATATACTAAGTATGGGTGGAATAAAGCGTCGTGAGAGAGAAAGATGACTTTGAAGAAAAGATAAGGAAATACATTTTTTTAAAGAAAAAAATACTAGGTTAATGGGTTGGCAGACCCGACAAAAGCCAAACACTGCTAAGGAAAAACTAGTCAGGGAAGTAATACATAAAATACCTTATCTAGAATCATGGGGGGGGTGTTGATTTCCTTGGAAATCACATCTCATATTGGGGGGAACTGGAGGTTCAATTCATGATTTGGACGATAGTGCGTGTTTCTAAGTGATTTTTATAACAACAAAGTAGCTTGGTAGTGTGGTACACTCCTTTTTCTTGATGAATTAAGTGAGTTATTTGTTTGTTAGAGAAAGACAATTTGCACGTTGAGAGGAGTGGTTGGCATGGAAATTTTGATTTCGGTTTAGTTAGAAAATAGAAAGAAAAAAAAGGAGTTTTATATTATTCTATTATTATTATTATTATTATGCATGAGAAACATATTTTAGATGTGGTTACTAAGAAGAAATATTATGAGTTGATTTATTGTAATATTTGTTTTGGAATAAATTAGGAAAGTTATGGAAATTTATTTAATTGGAATCACTGCTCCCTTAAATAAGAAATGGAAGCACCAAGGTGAGTATACTTATACCTTTTTTTGAGGAATGGTAGTTTATAGAACACAAATTTTAAATTGAATAGATGGTCTGGTATTTTATTTATGCCGAATGGAGTATGGGGTGGAGTATGGCCAACAAAACATAATTCTTCTGGAAGTTTATAAGCATAGATCAATGCAGTATATACAATAAAAAATTATTGAAACATGATAAACATATCACTTAGTAGAGCTTTATAACACAACTCGATGTAGTATTTATAATGACAACACATATATACTTATACACATTTTCTTAAACCAACAAATAAAATGATAAAATTCCTGAATTAACAAGAACAGAATTTAGAGGCTCACACCTCCACCCTCAAAGTAAAACCAGGATTTTCCTCCATCTAGGAAGTCCATAATCTATTGCTAAGATCAAATTCAACCTACAATGTCTAGTACCACAATCCTTACACTACTTTTTCTCTTAATGAACAATCATTGGCTCATTGTTCCAAGGCACACTCCCAATGTGCTTATGATTCCATCTAGAAATCTTAATGATGAAAACAAATTTATTCCCTGGCCTTCCCTTCTATGCCTTCGAGTCCCTTAGGAAATATGGTCACCTGCTTCCATGTAGTCACTCACCTTCCAAGTTCATCAACATCCCCTTCTCTTCTTTCCAGTCCCTTGGGCGATCCATCCCTTGGCAAGGTTTCCTTGCATCATATTGTCAAAAAACCAAGGCATATCACTGCACCAAATCCATCATATCGATGAGTATAAATGATACATAGTACACAAACTTACACAATGATTGAACATTCATAGGTCCAAACACATCACTGTGCACAAGCTCTAATATCTATTTTGCCCTCTTACCCCTGGAGGGGAAACTCAGCTTATTATGCTTCCCATATGAACAATTTTCACAGAAATCAAAATCCAGAGAGCTATTAGTCATACCTTCTACCATACTTTTACCATGAAGTATTCGAAGGCCCTTCTCTCTAGTATCTCCAAGCCTTTGATGCCATAGCATGGTCTTTTCTCCAAGGACCACTAGATTTTTTGCTCCACTTTCAGGAACCACAGAATTGTTGTACCCATCAACAATAGTGTTACCTTGTAGCTTGTACAAAGTTCCCATCTGAACTCCCCACATCAATACCAGTGGTCCCCGAACCATCTTGGAGGTATCTTTTTCGAACACTGTTTTTATAGCTGCATCATCCAACTTGCTTACATAAATCACATTTTTGGATAATGTAGGAATATGAAGAACACTCGAAAGTGTTCTAATCCTTCCACCTTGCAACTTCAACTTGACTTTTTTGTGACCAACAATTCTAGACTTCCTGTCATCCCCCATGAAGACATCACCACCATCATATTTTACATACTCATAGAACCACTCTCGATGGTGAGTGAAGTGAAAGGATGCACCTAAGTTAATCAACCATGCCTCATGATATACATGTGTACCTGAAGAAGCCAAGCACACATCCCCACCTTCATCTTTGGTGGTTTTCACCTTTGCAGAAGGAGCATCATCAGATCCCTTTCCTTTGTCTAGAGCTTTAGATTTACAATCCCTTTTGTAGTGCCCTTCCGTTCCACATTTCCAACACACCTTTACAGGTTTTCCTAGAGATTTAGATCTCCATCTAGATTTAGATCTCCCACTCGATGACTTATTTTCGTTTCTGTTCTGGGACCGTCCTCATAAAAACAAGGAAACACCATTCTGTCTCTCCTTATTTTTCCATTTCATCTCCTCCATTAGTAATGATAAGACTATTTCATCAAACTACAAGGCAATTGCATTGCTACGTATTGGAATAACCAGAATATCCCAAGAATATAGTAGAGAACACAACAAACTGATGCACTTATCTTCATCTGAAATTTTAATATCAACAAATAATAACTGAATTACCACAATATTAAATATATTTAGATGCTCTGTCACCGAGTCTCCATATTTCATCCTCAGAGTATACATATTTTTCCATAGGAATAGTTTATTCACGAGAGATTTAGATTGGTACAAAGTCCATAACTTATCCCACAAAGCCTTCCTTGTAGTTTCTCCTGATACATTCAACAATATTGAATCTGAAACACACAACTGTATTGTTATCTTTGCCTTCCGATCCAACTTCTTCCATTCTTCATCAGACACTCCCATTAGTTTAGTACAGGGATCTACCATGATCCACTAATCTTTATCCATCAACATATCCTCCATCTTTAGTTTCCACAACTCAAAACTCTGACCATTAAATTTCTTGATCTCTATCTTTCCACTACTCACCATCTTCTTTCACGACCAGAATTGATCCCACAAATCTCCCACTGAACATGGTCTACCACAGGCCCAAGTGAAACCCCTCAGCAATAAAGGCATCCCCTTGAAGCTAATAAAACTCTGATACCAAATGTAGGATTTAAACCCGTACAGAAATTACCTACATACGAATCCTAAAAACAGAGAATAAACACAGGTGATAGAATAAAACATAAAACAAATACACACAGATATTTTCCCCTGGATCCCAAAATTGGGACTACCAGATTTATTTTTCATTATGTTTCTTTCAATGTTACAATACATATATATACATGCCGAAGCATCCAATACCATGGACTGAAAACCATCGCGCCCAAAACTATGTGCGAAAACCATGCAAAAAACCATGGGTCCAAAACAAAAATCCTCGGGGTGCTCCACCGGACCCCACAGAATGGGGCTAACTACCCCCCTGCGACCCTCCCACTACACATCGACATAATGAAGGGGGGGCTATGCCTCCTCTCTAGCCCCTCATTTTAGCTAGGGGGCTAGTTGTGGAAATAATATAACAGAACCCAACATATTGGTTACGAGTGTCCCACAATGGTCTTGCTCCTGAAGTGTTTTACTAGCATACTGTTGCATGTTCGAATTCCTTTTACTATTATTGGTAACTCTATTGCAATCATTTCCAACTACCCAAATTAAGCATTTTTCATGATTTCCTGTAACAAGCACATAATTCCCATTAGACTCAAAATGAATTGTAATAAATTCAAATGATACCTGATTGGTAGCTCATCAATAAGGTACACTTGCAATTCTTTTTACTTCCTATCACAACAAGTCAAATCAGCTCTTCGATCAAATAATCATACATACACATATCACATCTGGTTAGCTCAAAAATCAACTATCCTAAATCAAGATTGTTGATTATGTTCATAATTAAAACCAAAACAAATATTGATATTGATCTTCATGTTGTTATTTATTTCTACCTGTGTTCTTTATCCCTTTTGTACACACACTAAATTGATTTCCAAACCCAACAAGCACCCAATGCATTCTCTTCTCTTTGACCACGTACACACAATAAAATGATTTACAAACCCTACAAGAACCCAGTGAATTCTCTTCTCTTCCTTATGAAGTATTAGTAACAAGAGAATCTAAAGACTATACCATGTTTTCCTTCAATATCAGTAACTCAAGGATGGTCTCTTCCTAAGATGTCCAAGGATCTAGGGACTACTATCTCAACCCATAGCCTCCAGGAAACTCAAGTTGTTACAACGCTCCAACCCATAGCCTCCAAGGAGTTGAAGCTATTATAGGGTTCAAGGGACCATTATCTCAACCCACATCCTCTAGGGAACCCAAGTGGTTAGAATGCTCCAACACATAGCCTCCAGGGAACCCAAGTTGTTATAGGCCTCTAAAGGTCCTCTCCCAATCCATAGCCTGTAAAAATGATGAGAAGCAATATTTTTCATAACACATACACATACATATTGTACACCACAACACATATACATACACATAGTACAACACAATATATACACATGTCATAACACAATGGCTACACAATACAAATCACACAATACCATATGTACACAACACAACATGTATAACATGTACAAAACACAACATGTACATAGTAGTTCTATTGCACATCCAAATACCACACAATGTCTACCAAGAATTATTGCCTCTAGTTTATTTCCCCCACCTTACTATGTTCCTCCATAACCCAAATCTCAGTTGCATGGTACTTTCCACTATCCATGCTTGCCCTAACATGATGTAGCTCACACTAATTTCATTTCACTAATGTATCCTTTAGTATTTTCTTCCATACCATAAACATAAACATAGTTATAAGCACATAATATAAAAATCATATCCACGTGATACTAAACTCATAGATCTTCCAGGGCTACTCTGCCCATTTGATTTTTCACAAACAAGGAACCTTTTCATTCCATGCACTTGTATAAAACAATCATTCTTCCATGAGAATGATCCTCAACAACCGTGTCAGACAATGGCATTCACACACACACACACACACATACATCATCGTAATAATGATCACAACATAATTACCAGTGTTGATAAGGTCAAGGTTAAGGGAACTCCCTTTATATGTGCAACACATGCAAATCATTGAGAACAACAGTTCCCAACTTAGCCAAGGCATATGATACCTCAAATCCATTTTCTTTACCTTTCCTAAGTACCTTTCACATGATTATCCTACCACTATCCATTTAACCCAATGGACCCAAACAACCCAATTGGCTATCATATTATTTCCTTAAGCTACCCTTTATTCATGCACCAAGCTTCATCCAGGTCTCATATTACATGTTTGGTTTCACTCATTAACCAAGTAGGTTGATGTTTCATAATATTACTAGCTATGTGGTAACTGGTGGGTTAACACCCATCTTCTCTGGTGCTTTCCACCTCTTATGATAGCATAAATCATCTTTCCCCACAAAATTTAATTGAAATTTCAATATTAAAATTTTCTTCTACTACAATATCACATTTATTCAGAGGTTTAATTTTTCCTCATCAAGGGCTAGTTGTTGGCATACACTTTTGAACCGGATGATTTTACTCAATAAAACTTTCGAATTTTATAAAATTAAATGTGGAAAGGCTAAAAATAAACTTTTCTAACAAACACAAGACCCATTTTCCTTCAAGACCTGTCAGCATCTTTACTCATTTGTCTTTAAAAACAAAAATGCTCAATGTGTATTCAATAGAAACAAAAACTATATAACTATAACATCATCGACCTTTAAAGGAATTGACAATTTTTTAAACTGCATCATGGTCATGACGAATATAAAATAGTTATACCCGGTCATCCCACTCAATTCAACCAAATTTTACTTAATTAGAGGCATATAAATAATACACCTTTTACGGTTGAGATTATAAATGATAACATAAAAGAAGCCCAAACAAATTTTTGAGTGGTGCCTTTTAATACAAAGTTTTATGCCTTCCTTCTAATCACACTCCAAAACTACATGCAGCGTACACATGAGAATTTGCGCCATGACTGCAGGTTGCATGCAACTTCATGTTATTGGTCAAGACACAACAGTCGTACACACTTGTAAATATGTTGGATATTATGAATTATATGACCCCATAATTAGTAATGAACTTAAATACACCCAAGAATTTACAAAACAAATCATTTTTAGCTTAGTCCTCTATATCAATAGTTACAATTTTTACCAAATCCATGATTATAAACGTTTTTATTTCTTATCTACTGAGACTAAAGCACATTTACCCAACTATAGTGATGCAACAATTTTTTTTTCAAAAACACACTGATAACCTCTGAAGCATCAACAAATTTATTAAAGTGTGATGTTTCCAATTTTCTCAACAATTTAATTGTTCTGAGAGGGAAATTTTCCACCATTTGAATTACATTTTTAATATGGATTCCTACCGGTCAAGGAGAGCATATATAATTCTCTTGAGAACATAGGGATCCAAATTTATACCAAAAAAATTGCTGAGTAGGGGAAAATATGAAACCCAATTACCGAAAGTTACAATCTCAACTCTCTTTTTTCTCCTACCCATACACAGGTCAATCTAAACAGAAACCCTGTCAACCATTTTACATCTAATTCATAGCTTAAATTAGACTTGTGGATATCATGCTGCTACAAGCACTAATTCTGCTTCTCAACAACAATGTCACTCAAAATCCTTCTGTCCCTTCATCGGCCAAAGGATTGCATGGAGGTGTGTTATCCAGGAATAGTGTCCACTTAGATGTTGCTATTCCCACTAAGATGGGTGGCTATCTTAGAAACAAAAAATCAAAGTCTACTATTGCTTCCTTTTATGAAAATAGATGAGAGGAGAACCAAGAGGGCCGACCTGAGTCTTGCATTTGATTTCCTCTCCTTCTTGATAGAGTTTTGCCACTTCTTCTTTGTCTGCCTAGCTTCAAAAGGACCTGTGGAATCACCAAAATATACTACTATGCAAGAAACAATGATCTAAATTCATAAATAATACATGATTAGATGTGCATTAACCATATACATGAATTTATAAACAAGTACACAAGAATATGGAAGGAAGCAAGAATAGCTTTATTCAGATGAAAAGTAGCAAGAGGATTACAACCATGTGCTATGACCCAGCATCATCCTCCAGCTAGGAAGCCCTTCTTCACCTCAAGCAAAGCTTAGATCACCCAACACTATGAATGTACACCAAAAAACCAACAACACTTCTCTATAAGATACAAAATTCCAGCCTCTAGATCTTTGTGATAAGGGATCCATATATAGATGATTACAGAGAGGTGAGTCATCTTCTAGGATCTTGATTAGTGTCTTCTCTCTGATAGTTCCTTCTTCCACTTGGAGAATGA
>APFE030480932.1:55021-78629 GCA_000404065.3 Pinus taeda | reverse complement strand
TTGAACCCTATGGTAACATTGCTCGCGATAAGTCTGCATGCCCCCAACATAATAACACAAATCGAGGTGCATGCCCCCCAAGCTTCATTACATTCAACTCAGTGGTTGGAATGACGGTTTAGCTTCGAGATCTTTGAAAGACTCGATTTGGAAAGGTAGTTGTTTCAATTTTTTAATGAGGTTGACACAGTAAAAGAACTATCCTCATGGCGACCTTTGATCACAAATCATAAGGGGTTATGAAGGAAAGATCTGGTTTCAATGCCCCCAGTACATAATGTACAACATCACTGAATTGATCATCAGATGATGTAGCTATGGTAGGGCTTGGAGGCAATGCTTTAAGATGATCCACACTATCAAAATGTTCTGAGTTCCTCTTCATTTTTGTTGATGTAGAAGATCTCAAGGGACAGGTTTCCACTGTGGCCACTTCTGCCAGCTTACTCGGAGGCGGAAGGGCAAAAGTCCCCATTAAGGAGGGGTATCGTAGGAGGCCTACTCTGATATTTTGAAGCAACTGAGAGCTTCCATGGATCATCAGAATGCTTCGTGTAACTTGTGAAATGTTGGGGAGAAATGTTTTTTGGTCGATGATTGTGATTCCTCCTTGGAAGGGAAATGCAATCTTTCTGAAGTACGTCGACACAATGGTAGCCATAGCATATATCCAGGGCCTTCCGTGTAGGATGCTGTAATCAAGGTTTACAACGATAACTTCAACAACAATTTCTATTGTTTTTCCCCCCAGTTCAACTTGCAAGTTACTTAAAATCCCATATGGAGTGTATGTTCACCCATCAAATGCTTTTAACGTCGTTGATGATCGCGACAAGGGTGGTGAGCCTAAATTTTTCCAGCAACTCATTGACATAATACACGTAGATTCCCCCTCATCAATAATTGTTCAATGAACAATTTTGTTGAAGGCTTTCACTTGAATAAGGAAAATTAGTTGAGCTGGTAACTGAGGGTCATATCCTTTGTGATGAAAGGCCGCAAGATTGGAATGCGCTGGATCAATCCCACCTGGGAGGGGTAGTTTTGCAGTACCTCAAGTATCGACATAGCGGACGGCCATTGGGCCAGATCCTCCACTATTTTATAAGGTTGTTCTGCTCTGGCACGAGGATTAAATGTCGATTTGTGTACTACTCCCTTTGGCAGCTTTATCGTTAGCTCAAGAATGATGGGTGGCACAACTTCGGTCGAAGTTGTTGTCGAACTACTAGGTTGATCTATAGCCTTGTTGTTTGACATCTGTGGATTTCCATAATCTTTATTCCTTGTTGATATCAAAGCATCATTTTTTCGTTTCGAAATGGACAACATAAGCACTTGGGATGGCGAAGCATGGTTGCTAGCAACTAGATTTGTTCCCGGGTTCGAAAACAGATCAGTCAATACCGCTGAGGTTTTTGAATTCTTGAAGAATTTTCTAAGCTCAGCTTTATATAGACAATCTCTTGTCCGATGATCCTCGTCGCATATCTCACACCCTGAAGGAGGTTTCCTTTTCCCAGAAGGGTTTGCAAAAGATTTTTTAGGAGATGAGTCCTCTTGTTTCCTCTTTTTCCCTTTATTTTTCTTCTTTCCTCTTGGTTGCTTCGGTTCTTTGCCTTTGTCAGTCAACATGGCATTAACCTCCGAGGCAAGAAGTTTGTCATTTGCATTTTGACTAGAAACTGTACAGGCTTTCTTTGACACAGCCTTTACGGTTTTCGTGGTAGTCGTACCTATCACGCCATTGCCAGCCTGAGAGTCTTTGTTTGGTTTAGGATGGGGAGGAACGGAAAAATCCATTCTAGGAGCATCATGGATTTTATCGTAGAGCATGCGAGAGTGAGTATAGATCAAGTCTACATATTGTGCACGAGCAATAACTTGCTCTTCAATGACGACTCCTCCCTTTGGCACATTTTCTGTAATAGAAGGTAACAATGAATTAATAAACCATTCAGCCAACAGCTGATCAGGAACATATGTTTTTACCATTCTACGACGACGTCGCCACTCATGAATATGATCGGATATGTGAGTGTCCGTTGTTTGTTTGAAATTGGTAAGTAGCTCTGTTCCCGTTTCGTACCTTATGGGTAACTGAAAATGGGTTAAAAAGGTTGTGGCTAGGGTTCTAAAGTTATCGAACGAAGCTCTAGGAAATTTGATATACCATTTTTCTTCCGGACCAGTTAACGTTCGCTGAAAAAGGCGAAGCCTGATTGAATCATCATTGCGAGTGTTTGATGAACACCATAAATGACAAGTCATCACATGATTCGAGAGGTATTCACCCGGATTTCCATTAAATTTAGGAATATCTGACGTAAGTTTATGTGGAATCGCCGGCCACCAAGGGGCATAAGAAATTAGATCATTCATCAACTGGTTTAGATCTGGTAATTCTAGAGTTGCTACAAAGGGTAAATGTTGATTTAGGTTAGGCGAAGCATACCCAAGATAAGATGGAATTGCCTTCGCAGTGGGTCTTTGCATACCAGCATAATGTATTTAATGTTGGTAACTTTGATAAGGTTGATGGGCATAACCATTATAGTATGGTTGTTGATAACTGCTTTGGAAATGAAGTTGCCCATTACTTACAAAGACTTGTTACTCAAGTCCCCGATATGATTGCTAGAATTGCAGTTGTTGATTTTGAACCAGCCATGGTTGTTGGACCAATTGCTATTGTCCAATACTGGATGATTGACGAAGATGAGGAGTCATAGTACCTATTTGAGCTTGAGTCACTACAGACAAGGATGCACTAACCCGAGGCTATGGTTGAATCGCTGAGACAAGAGACTGTTGTATTGCAACCCGAGAAACTTGGGGTTGACATGCAACAAGTAATGCTTATACTTGTGATGCAGTCACCATAGCAAGTATAGTGGGAATATTTGACACAGGGTGGACTGGTTGCATTGAATATACAACCCTTGGTTGCTGAGGCAGTATTGGTACCCAACCGTTGGATGTAATTCCAATTTGACCTGAACTTTGTTGTAAACTCCCATATGGTTGTTCTCCAAGAGGGAACAATGAAAAGGAATACTACCCCCCACATGGTGGCAATCCAGTACTTAAAGGGCAGATTGGCCTTCGAAGACACATTGGATCAATTTGTTGAGTTTCAACATTAGAAATACTTGATGAGAATCAAGATGAAGAAATAGGAACTGACCATGTCATCGAAACAGTCCCTGATTGGACTCTAGCTTGTTGTTGATAACTTGGTGAGACAGATGGTACACCAGCGAACAATGTTGGAGTAGCAATAGGAGGTTCTGCTGCTGCTGCATCAGATGACACAGTCCTAGATATCGATGGTTGTTCAGACATATTTAGTCTATCCAAAAGATTTCCTAGCGATTCTACAGGAACTTGCGATGATGGGGGACTAGTTTCTATGATCAACGAGGGAACTTGTGATGTTATTCCGAGTAAAATAAATTTTAGACGCTTTGACACAACTTGGTTTTAAAATTTTAAAGAGTCGAGAAAAAACAAAAGATGACTCTAGTTGCCTTCAATTTTTATTGATCCTGAAGTGATAAGTGCTGAGAGGACCTTTTCCTTTAAGGAGTCTGAAAAGGAGCGAAATGGACTTCTCTAGAGATCTAGGCAGAGAAGATTACCAAACCAATCGCAAAACTGCAGAATACTTTTTACGGTATGGTAGTCAATCTTCCTGAATGTTGTGTTCGGTGCATTGCGATTGATGCAGCCTATTGTGGTCTCCCAATATATACGCAACGGTATGTGGGAGCACAAGTCCGTACTGGCACTTGCCACCTCAGAATGGAGGAATCACCCAACCAACACTGAAAGCAACAATTACCAGGGTTTACGACGCCAAAATATGTCTCTAGCCTAGACCTCTAGATGTTGTGCGTTAAGTTCCAAAGCATTGTTAGATTCATTAAATTTATTTTAAGTTGATCTTGCTTAAAAATTTGCCTTTCAGGTTCGCCACGTGATGTGTATACAATTCCTAAAATGTAGTCTAAGATGATAAACAAATGTTTAATCTTCTTTTGGCAATGAAAATCCTAGCTACTAAGGAAAGAAAGTTAAGAATCTTTTCTTCACAAAGCACATAGCACATGTTAAATGCGCAGTCCTAAATCAAACCAAGCAATCAAAATGAAAATGCACATGCATTCATTTGTTTTTAGCTCTCTTAATGTGTGAATGACGTTAAGAAAGCTATGTGCAAAGCTGAATTACTTTTAAAGCAACAGTACTCAACAAATTTCTTTTTCAAAATGAAGTGAAAGCAAAAGATACACTTTGCGATTTTGAAATGGAAATTGCTTTTCAACGCTTTAAAACTACTAATTCAAATCTTATGCAACAGTAATTGTATAATCGACTATCTAGAACAATGGGATTGTTTTCTAAAACTGAAAATGATAGCTACGACACTTTCAGATCTAGAGATGACAGCTCAACTATGCTACTTTTTGCAAAAGAGAACTAAAAACGACGCACAACACATAAAAACATTTATAGTTCTTTGCACTAACGAGGCGGAATAATGCAAGAGAAGGGGGTTTTCATAGAAGTACACTGACTACAGATAGAAAAACTCTTGAATAAGACTGAAAATAGTGAGAAAAATCCACAGTTGGAGGGTAAAGTCAACCCTCTCTGACCATCGCACCTATTACACAGTGAACTCAGTATGCAGCGCACCTACTTCACTGGGGAAGTGCGATGCATACAGACTGCCTTGAAGGCAGGGTGCGATGGTAGCAGTGTGAGACTTTGAATGGGATTTCACTCACAGTTTGCAATCTAGTTCAGGTGTTTAGGATGAATAAGCAATGATCATTGTGTGTAAAACACAAGGGTGATCTAAGAGGTTACCAGAGCCACCACTTAGGGAAATTAGATCGCTCGCAGATCTATTGTTTAATTCATAAACAAAACAGAGATATGGACTGAAGCAGCATTGATCTACATTTCATTTGTATCACAAATGCAATTCGAAGGCTAGATGGCTTGACTTCAGGCTCCTTCTGTAAGTTTATAAAAGAAACAAGGATAGATAAGCTAACAAGTAATCTAGTCGCTCCCCAGTGGAGTCGCCATTTTGTTACCTGGGAATAGTGTCCACTTAGATGCTGCTATTCCCACTAAGATGGGTGGCTATCTTAGAAACAAACAATCAAAGTCTAGTATTGCTTCCTTTTATGAAAATAGATGAGAGGAGAACCAAGAGGGCCGACCTGAGTCTTGCGTTTGATTTCCTCTCCTTCTTGATATAATTTCACTGCTTCTTCTTTGTCTGCCCAGCTTCAAAAGGACCTGTGGAATCACAACAATATGCTACGATGCAAGAAAAAAGGATCTAAATTCATAAATAAAACAAGATCAGATGTGTATTAACCATATACATGCATATATAAACAAGTACACAAGAATATGGAGGGAAACAAGAATAGCTTTATTCAGATGAAAAGTAGCAAGAGGATTACAACCATGTGCTCTGACCCAGCACCATCCTCCAGCTAGGAAACCCTTCTTCACCTCAAGAAAAGCTAGATCACCTAACACTGTGAATGTACACTAAAATACCAACAACACTTCTCTATAAGATACAAAATTCCAGCCTCCAAGCTCTAGATCTCTAGGATGAGAGATCCATATATAGATTTTTGAAAAGGTGTGAGTCAGCTCTAGGTTTTTGATTAGTGTCCTCTCTCTGATAGTTCTTGGTTCCACTTGGATATTTCATTGATCTCTTACTCATCCTTGAGCGAATTCTGAGAGGCAAGTGTCATATGAGAAGTTTCTAGAAGATTCCTTGATCATCCAGTTAGCAAATTGTCTCCGCCACTTGTCTATTCTCATCCATCACACCATGTAGAAGGACTTTTCAGTATTCATCGCACCTCCCGTGTGTATTAGGTGATATGCATCGCACTCTCTGCATTGGGTATTCAATATGGTCCAGTTTTGACCATTTCTAAGCAGTTTTTAGTGGAGAACTTCTAGAAGATGATGCAATCAGCTGACCTTGTTCTTTTAGGCAGTGAAGCAAAACTTTTAGGGACTTAAGAGCCCTCAGTTTATGGACATTTATGATTGGGGTTGAATTTCCCAAAAATGTCTATAACAAGGTGCTTCACTACGAAGCCTGCCTACCATCCTTACTTACTTCAATATTCTAATTACGGAAACACCAACAAATAAATGTCATTGTAATTCATTTGTTTAATAAGAGAAGCAAAATCCACATTATTTATTTACCTGCTACAATTAGCACGATTCCAATAGCTACTTGTATGCTCGTTGGATTCCATATATACCAACTCCTGCATTATTTCTACCACTTTGGAATCCAATTTATGCAACAGTCGACTCTGACAAGACACATCTGCATATATGCAACTTGGGAGCGTAAAATTATGGTGCATCTACTCCCATTGCATGCATTCACCATCAACCCTATTAGGTTCAAAACCTTCCAGCCACAAAATATTGAAATGATAAACTCTCAACATTACGATAGTGCAAGTGCTTCTACACTTGGCTTTGAAGAACCTGATAGGATCTATCGATCCCATTCTCAATGTCACCTCCTATGTATAGGAAAACTTTAGAAAGGATTACATTGGCACATGGAGGTTGGGATAAACTTTATCCCACTAGATCTCCAATCATTTAAAATTTTTGGATCGGCATAAAGGAAACAACAGTCTACTATTTTTTGGGTAATGCTTCTAAAGCTACGACAAGTGAGCTTTTAGGAGTGTGAATTTTATAGTAACAACACTGCTTTTGTAGTAGCCTTTTCTTAATTTGATTGCTTCCACAATTAGAAAACTTGTGGCTTTTTCCATCCGTTGCCCCTACAAAAAAATGAGAATAAAGGCCACTGCCTCCACATCTACATGCCTTTATACGCCAATGATCGTTAGACACATACTGTAGATAATATTTATCTAGATCTTACCATTTACGATCATACATACCATTAAAATGTTACATATGACCTTATGCATGTTTTTGGAGTAAATCTTATCCACCACGAGTGTAGTGATCACCATGATCGAAGAGGGTAAGGAAAATGATGGATTTTATCAAGCACAAAATTTTGTGCTTTTATCCTTTCATGATGGTTTTTATCAGATGACATGATCCAACTATGGGTGAGGAGGCCTCTGAGGATAACCCTTATCCACTTTGTGCATTTGTAGCTATCTCCATCAGTGATAAAACAACCCAAAAGGTAGCAAGGAGAACAGTGGTTACCCTCTTCATTTTTCTTTTTTCCTCTCCAACTTTGGAAGGCATTTCTACCTTGCCCATCAGAATAGATTCCATTCTTTTGAGATTAAAGAAATTAACAACTTCTAACCTATTCAAACGGGAATTCTACACATGGGAAAATAACTCACGGGAAAATTATGTTCCCAGCAATGTTTAATTAACCAGATTGTAAAACAACCTTAAATCCAATGTATGATAGACTGCCTATCTTATGCAGAAGCCTTTGACTTCCCAGACCGTATTAATCTCAAAATACTTATCATTGCATAGTGGTTGTTTGCATGCGTCTAAGACCTCATATAATTTTCAAAATGGAAGCAACTCTCACTTGGTGCCTCAATGGCGCGACTTCCATCCGTGACTAGGCTTTCATGGTTTCTTTTATAGGCTTCCTCTGCCTCGTTGACCATCTGTCCAGATCTATGCACCCCATACCCATGGTAACGTGACTTTGGGAATTCAAAATTGTGTGATGTAGTAGATCCTGAAACTGTTTCCTCTCCGAAACGTATGAGGAAAATACTGCATCCGATAATTCGGATTGGCTAATAATTCAAACCCTCACCATCTATGGCGTTATGCTCCTTGTCTGAGGAAAAAAAACAATCCATTTCCTACAAAACGCAGTCCAACCCTTAATGAATGGCTCACTGGCAAATTTAAGTACTTTGTCCTTGAATCCATTGACTTCTTAAAACTCTTCCTTCTCAATAAGTCCAGGACTGCTTATTAATTATTACACCATTCGTAACAAACTATACGCATTCAAAAACTGTGACACATATCGAAACTACCCATTTCGAGTCAATCAAACATTTTAAATAGATTTCTTGTTATATATATATATATATATTTATATATATATATATATATATATATATATATATTTATATATTAATAATGTGGATATGTGATATTATATAAAAGTTATTCCTTCCACCATCCCTCAGGAAGATCATTTTAAAATTTAAAAAATCAGTTTAAGATTTAAAGTTAACCTTAAGGAATTCTAATTCCCCTTGTGTGTTAGTAATTACTATGATTTCAACCCTTCATAGATTTTGAGTTATTTTCTTTCCTTGTAAAACTTTTATAACCAATGCTTTTTTCAATTAGTTATCTCGTAGCTAACAAGAAAATGGAAGAGCTCTCACTCTTCATTAAAATACTATTGTTGTTACTCTTAGCTCAGAAATTTCCCTTAGTTGTGAGAATCACTCTAACATTTTCATTACATTGAATCCGTTGGTGGATTGGTGTATAGGCCTTAGTGTTTGAACCTATGCTTTGATACCATTTGTAATGTACCTCCTGGGCCTACCCTCAAAAATAACTACTAAGCATTCTTAATTTAAAATTTTCTTCATTTACATTTAATATTCATCAATCATCACAAGTATATTGATTCCATGATTTCATGCAATATGATTGTTCCTACAACTTTATGCTTTATCTTAACTACTGCCAACATTAAAGTCACCATGGGAACCATTTTAGATACTGTTTAGGTCATCTCCTAAGCTTAAACCACAACTTGGAGAAAGGAATAAATCATGATAGCCAATCATCAAAACTCTTTGACAGCCCCACACAAGAATTAGTGGAGCATTGACCTGGAATTACTGTGACTAGAATGGCTATGAATAATAATCATAGTCTACAGATGCAGTCAAAGTGCTACTGACCACCTTTATTCAAAATTCATATAAAATTAGATTAGCCTCGTTGGATACAACTCTTATGACATGCATAGTATAAATATCCTAAACCATTGAATATACAGTTAGACATATCATTCCCTAAGTATCCTGCATCCACCAATATCTCCTACCAATAAATATCTTAAACATTGATATTTATCACAACCTTGTGAATATGACTTCATAGAAGCATTATAGAGATCATTAAATACATACTTTGTCGAGGTTATTATCTCAATCCCACACATATCTCATGCACAGAAGTTCACCACCGAGTTACCAAATATGTTACATGAGTGACAACATATCCATTATTTCATCAACCCACATATTACATTCCTCTACTAAATTTGACTTGGACTATATTAATGTCACATTCATCGATATCAAAATATCTCATAAAATAAATTAACATAGGTAATCTACTCATGCCTAATGGACACATGAAATCCATAAGGTCCTTCTCATGGCAAGGAAAATCAAGAAAACAGATTAACTGAAATTATAACAGAGAGGAGAAGAAACCAACATATAGAATATTCCATGCATATGAAACCAACTAGATCAGAAGAAAGAGTGCACATCACTTGGAGAGTGGAGCACCACCACCCAACCATGAATCACCTATGATTCCCCCCAAGCCGAGGTTCTTTCCTTGGATCAACTGCCTCCAATTTATCTATGCAATGGGTATTTAACACCCTCTTTCATGATATAATTTCCCTTAGTGGAGTCCCACTTTTAGGTGGATTTTTCATTCAATTGCCTAGTCCTTTTGTGCAAAAGCTCTCATTTATCACTCGTGAGGCTTTTCCTCATAAAAGCTTGCCGTTATCTCCCACAAAGATTTTATGTTTTTCTTTATGGATATTTATCTCCAATCCATCCAGCTTATCTAGAATCACATCTAAAAGCTTTACCATGAAATATTATCCTATCCCATTCCTCAATGGGATTTGGCAACAATAACATCTCTTGGTGCCTCTCTTTTCCATGTGATCAATTTATTAATTATTTAATAATGTATTTGCTTTTCATATTACACATCATACCTAGCCTTCCTCAGCTTACGTTTGAAATAATTTAACACACGAGGGATGGGTGTTACAATAATTATGAATAGGTCATCTATTATTAAAGATGGAGTCTAAGATAAGGGTGATAAATAGGGATTAGCATCACTCTCGATCCTCTCCTAGAATTGTCATGGTTTTCCATGGTGTAAAAGTCCTATTTTAAGTTGGATCCCAAGTGATATTGATCATTACTTTCCCGGTTGAAACTTCGGAGCATGGTGAATATAGGGCTTTTCACATCGACGAATTCATTCTTTGGCCAGCTTGGAATATGAAATCCTCTCGTACGGGTTTTGGTGGTATAGTTTGTTATATAAAGAATATTGTCTCTACTCATATTCGACTTCACAAAATTGATCCCTTCAATCAGTACGATTGGATTGAGATCTTTGATGCTTCCACTAATAGAATTTCTCTTGCAATTTGTTATTTTTCACCTATCAACTCCACTTCTTATAATAAAAAAACTTTTCATAAGAATTTTCATTTCAATAATTTAGAGAAATACATCCATATCATAAGGAATGAATGTAATATCCTTTTACCTGGGCACTTTAACACTAGAACTTCTACTAACCAAGCTACTATCCTTCACAACAACTCTAGTCCTGACTCCTTATAGCTTAATTAAGATGGTGACATAGGGAATAGATTCAAAATAAATTTCAAATAAATATTCGAGAACTTATTCCATACATATCTTCTCAAGATTTGTAATTCCCAAGACTTGATAATATGTAATGGAATTAATAATTGTCCTTCTACTGACCACATGACTTTTATTCATAAGATGGGCAGTAGTGTTTTGGATTATGAGATATCTGACATCCATGTTCTCTGCCATATTACCAACTTCAAATTCCCTAACAATTACGAACCTAACTATAACCACAAACATTTGACCTTAACTCTAAATATTGTCGTGCATCCCCGCCACATGCAAGAGAACTACCAGTCAAGAACATCCTCATTTTGATAGAAACAATATGAATCTCTTCTCAAATGATTTAGAGAGAAATCTTGTATCGCTTACATATATTAATAACAATGATCAAATCTATTACAATTTTACTACAACACTTTGCACTACCATTAAACAATTTTGTATCGAGGTTTCATATAAAAAGCATAATAAAATGTACAACCCTTGGTATGATAAGGATTATAACATTTATAGGAAAGTGATTAGTGGATCTCCTGACTTTACTATAAAGCTAAAAAATATAATTATATACAAATATCTTATCAAAATGAAGAAAAGGTCCTAGATTAATAAGAGACAAGAGAATCTCATTCACCCCTCTAAAGTTGCACCCAAAAACTTTTGGTAGATTGTGCTTGTCTTAGAAAATTGGGATACATATCTTAAGAAGTTGTATGACTCCCCGAACACCATGGGAATCATCTTAAACACTCCTCTAAAAGAGCGTATGTTTTCTTTAGAAGACGTGGAGCTCGGGGTCAAGAAACTCGCTAATGGGAAAGCTAAATATATTGAAGAATACAAAGCTAAAATCTTCAAAATGGGAAGGTTGATCCTCCTCCTCATATTCAAAAGTTCCTCAATTTGGAAACAAAGCATGGCTTCCATAAGCTTTGGATGCAAAGCCTTATTATGCCTATCTTAAAAACTAGGGACAAAAACATTTCCTCTAATTATAGGACCATTATGATTAGCCACATTTTCTCTAAACTACATGGGATCAATTTGGAAAAGAAGACTAGCCTCTGACTTGAAAAGCATGATAAAAGAGCTAAAGGGCAAGTTGGTTTTAGGAGGCATCGCTTGGCTATCAACCATCTTGTCACACTTAGGATCATCATCCAGGAATGCCACAATAGTAAAACTTATCTCTTCTGTTGTTTTGTTGACTTTAGAAAATCCTTTAAGACTATTCTCTTGGATAAGTTATGGAATAAACTTTAGGTGATAATGGTTCCTCTTGAGTTGATGATTGTTATGATTCAACTTTACAAGAATGTTGTTTCCAAGCTTTAGACCAAGGAAGGGTGGTCTAAAGAAATTAGAGGCAACATCGGTGTTAAGTAGGGATGTCCCTTATCCCATACCCTTTTTGGAATTTACATCGATGAGCTAGAAGAGATTTTTGAAATTACCGGTCGAGCTCCCTAGTATAGTCATTACTCTTCTCCTTTATGTTGACGATAGCATTCTTCCTTCTAGAAGCCACGATGCCCTAAACAATAAAATTAATACCCTCCATGAATACTACTCCACGATGGGTATGTCAGTTAATACTGACAAGACTAAAGTCATGATGATTAATTCCAAAAACATCAACCATGCTGATTTCATCTAAATAAAAATTACCTAGAGCAAGTTTATTCATACAAATATTTAGGTATTAACATTCATCATCAACTCAACTGGAATTATATCATTCAGAAAAGGACTATTAGAGGCTGAAAATTGTACTATGAGCCTGAAAACAACTATAAATCTCTTGATCTCTAGATGTGTAGTTAAAAAAGACTCCCCTTTCATCACCCTTGTTATTTTATATGGTTTTGAGGTTTGGGGTTGTAGCATGCGGAGAGAGTTGTGGAGGAAGATATAGATGATTCAAAAGCAATGTATAAACTACAACGTCAAGATTGAAGGGAATATTCACTATCCTATGCTCTTAATCGAAGCTAGCCACTACCTCATTGAAATCATCCCTATGTTTAGGTATTTGATGTATAAGAAGCTTTAGAACATGGAAACCAAAAGGCTTCCCAAAATTTCTTCTAACTCTAACAAAATGCCCACCTTCAGCTTAAGCATGGATGGCATAAGGATGCCCACTTTTGGCTCTACCACTAGGGGATAGAGGAAGTGATCATGCTGGGGAATAAGGATATTATCGAAAATACTATTAGCTCCAAATTTAAGGATAAATACTGGGAGGATAATGAGCTAGAGGGAAAAAATAATTTAAGGCATTATAAAGAGATGATCAGCCCCACCCTTGTTAACCATGACTACCTCTCTTTCTTGATCAGTACTGAGAAGAAGGTAAACATTGAAAATATTATAACTAATTCTCATGAGCTTCAAAGTGAAACTCGGTGATGGTCTATACCCAAAATACCCTAGGATGAACAAATCTGGAAGTTTTACGATACTAAGATTGTGGAAGATCAAAAACATTTTCTCTTAGATTGTCTAGACCTTACTCACATCCTCTCTCATTTCCAAGACATTTTCCACACTTCCAAAATTCTTGAATTACTTAGCCAACAAAACTATAGTACTCTTAGAACACTTCTTTTGCATTTTTTTCATCATAGAAGTAAACTTTTAAAGAGTCATGCCTTTACAAAACACCCCACCATAACCGCCTACTCTAAAATCTCGTAGCCTTACAATTTAGTATACATTAATAAAATTCAATATTTGTCTTTTTATAAAGAAAACTCTAAGACCCATTCCATTTATAATTTCATTTATATGGAATTTTGTTGGATTTATCACATCAAGAGACCCATTTAATTGCATTCTTCATGATGGCTTGGGATCAATGGCAATTAAATTGTTATTGAAATATTTTTTCCCTTTGGGTATTTTTCAGAGTCGTCTTTCATTATTGAGATTTGAATTTCCTTCACAAATTTGAACGATGAATATATGTAGTTTTACTCTTTGTAAAATGCAATCTTAAAATAATATGAATAATTTTATTATTTCTTCATCAATCCTAATTGCTAAAATTACCATTATCGATTCTAATAAAAATTATACTCTACACAGTTCTCTCATGATTATCGAAGCATGTGAAAAGAGAGAGAGATTGCTATTATTTAATAGATTTTTCAAATGTTATTGAAGGAATTTAATTTTTGCTATGTTAAATTTAAACATGTTTCTCTGACATCAAAACCAGTAAATATCAATAAATTTAATAGACTTCTTAATCAATAACATTAAGTAAGTACCATGTTAGACGGATTCCTAGAAATAAAATGGTTAGTGCAAGGAACAACAACTAGAAGGCAAACCTAAGCAGACCATATCTGGCAATTTGGTGCATAAAAGAGAGAACGCTATTGCAAGGAAGGAAGGAATGGCATGAGCCATGAATCAGATTTTAAGAACATTGTTTCATTTCAATTTAAAAGGTTTTAGTTTTTCAATATTGGTAAGTTAAAAGGATGGGAAGGAACGGTCGGTTGATGGAGTGAGTGGCAATCTTCCTTCTAGGGTTTCTGTAAACCCTGCTACGGCAGAGAACTCCTAACCAAGGTCAGCTTTGGTAGAGCCTGGTTGTTCAGTGGTCATTCATTTACTAAAGAAGATCTCAGGTCCCATGATTCCCCCTTAGGGCGAGGAAGTTTCGCCTCCCCCAAAGGACGACAGCAAGCAGTGCCAAAATGGGGAAAACGACAATAGAAACGTGTAGATTGACAATAATACGGATCCAAGCTCACATCAGGGCAATGCTCAAGGTAAAAAAGATCATCCCAAGGTCAGTTCATCTACATGCAAGCCAGTAGCCACTGTGAGGCCAAAAGTAGAGTTTCCAAGCCATTGAATCAATGCCAGGATACAGTTCATGAGGGATCATGCGTTAATAGGAACATTTATAAGACTCTGGCCAATTGAGAAGGCGCTAAGAGGTTGGATAGCCTCAAAATGGAACCCAAAAGGCCACATTACTCTGGAACTAGGGCCTAAAGGTTTTTTACAGCCATTTTTAATTGTTTAGAGGACCAGAACAGGGTTCTAGATGGAGGGCCATACTTCTTTAACATTGCGGGTCTGTATCTCAGAGGTTGGGTAGAGCGATTCAACCCTAACAAGGAAGATCTCAGCTAGGCTCTAGTCTGGATAAGGCTTTATTCACTCCTTGTGGAGTATTGGGAGGAAGACTCATTACAAGAAATTGGAAATGCACTTGGGGAGTTTATGAAAGTGACAGAGGAAACAAAAACCAGCAGATAAACCTCATATGCTTGGATCTTAGTCTACATGCACCTCAATCAAGCCCTGCCAGATGCAGTAAGTTTTTTCATGATGATATTGAATGGGTTCAGCTAATTGATTATGAGCATGTACCATTTCGGTGTAGAAAATGTCATGATCTAGGCCACTTATTTAGAGACTGCCCTCAAAATAAAAAACCCTCTCCCTAGATGTCCTTGGACAAGCCTTCTCCTGATGGATTCACCAAAGTGGCTAGCCGCAGAAGGAACCACAAGAAATCGGCCATGAACTCCAAGATGCATCTAGCCATCTCTTCCAAACCTTCTACCAGCAACAACTTTGCAGCTTTGGCAAGTGTTGATGATCTTGATTTTGAAATCCCCTCGCTTCCTGAGAAAGAAACCAATAATGATAAATAGAAAGCACAGAAAGACCCCTTACCACTCCTAGAAGATCCGCTAATCAATAAGACTATCTCCCATACTCAGATCAAAACCCCAGTTAGGATATCTTAAGGAATGGAGGTCTATAATACACCATTCGGTCCCAAAACAACAGTAGAAGCAAATGAAGAGCTACAAGAATCTCAATACATGGAGGAAGAGCCTCAAAGCATAGAGATTGCAGAACTTGATATCCTAGCCCTAGAGCAAGCATGTAAAACAAGGAGCTTTGACCAAATCCCAGATGGACAAGTTGACAACCTGGTGGATGTCCTATCGCGCGCTCAAAAGCATCACTTTCCCATTGTTTACATTGGGATTCCTTGGGATGGAAAGTTTATTTCCAAAGACAACAAAAAGCGTGGGAGGAAAACTGATCTCCAACAAACTATTAGAATAGGAGAAATGCTAGTGGAGTCAGGTAGATACTCCAAGTTAACTAATTACTACCCCAACTCCTCCCAATGAAGCTAATATCTTGGAAGATCAGAGGGCTTAGTAGCCCAAGGAAAGGTAGACTACTCAAAAAGATGATCATGCAAGAAAAACCTCAAATTCTATTCTTGCAAGAAACCAAATGCAACTCAACTGCTTTGGAAAACATTGCAGCGAAAGCCTGGCCAGGTGGTCTAGTAACTGTTGTGGATGCTCATGGGGCCTCTGGCGTCCTTGTAATTCTATGGGACACGCGCACTATTCGACTAAAAAATATACATGCAAATAAAAGCTTCATCCAAGCAATCTTTCACATAAATGGAACCAACATTTATGGGAACATGACTAATGTGTATTTTCCTTAGGAGACTACACAAAAAATTGAAATCCTGGATACCCTCTCAGAGCTCAATAAAAATAGGTTGCACCCTCTTTGGATTTTTGGGGGAGACTTCAACATGATCGCAAGGTTGGAGGAAAAAAAGGGAGGAAGATACAGAGGAAACAGAGATGGGAGTCACCTAAAAGATTTCATACAGAACAGCGGGCTTATAGATATCCCCTCCAGCAACAATGTTTTCGCATGGAATAACAAAAGAGAAGGGTGGCATCAGATTGCTTCTCGCCTGGACAGATTCCTTCTATCAAACAATGCAATTCATTTGGGAGGAGAATTTATGGCTTCTATCTTGCCGATATCATGTTCTGATCACTGACCTATTTCCCTTCAATGGAATCACCCTGGACACAACATTCCGCTGCCTTTTCGTTTCGAAGCCTTCTAGTTATCTCATCTGGACTTTAATAACTTTGTCAACTCAAAATGGAGAAACTTTTTTCCTCCCAGTGGCTGCAAGATGTCTCAATTTCAGCAGAAGCTCTGGCACCTCAAAGGCAAAATCAAACATTGGAACCATATGTCTTTTGGTAACATTTTCCAGGCTCAAAACGCCCTCAATAAAGACATGAAGAATTTCCAGCAGAGGATCATAAATGAAGGGCAATCTGAGGAACTATCAAAACAAGAACAAATTCTTGAATCACAAATTCTAGAAAGCGCAAAACAGGAAGAAACCCTATGGAGACAGAAATCAAGGATAAAATGGTTGAAGGACGGAGAAAAAAACACAATTTTTTTTCACAGAACCACTGTTCAGTGCAGAATGAGTAATAATATATCCCACATTCAAAATGAGTAGGGAGCAAGAATTGAAACTCATAAAGGCATTGAAAGTGCATTCCTCAACTATTTCAAGGAACCACACCAAGAACCAAATATAGACAGAATTTCGGCTATTGATACAATTCTGAGGAACATTCCCAAATTAATATTAGAGGAGAATAATCAACTCCTTCTGAGACCTGTAGACCTTCAGGAGGTTGAACAAGCTGTGGATCAATTAAAAGTTGGAAAAGTGTCGGGACCGAATGGATTCACCTCTAATTTTTTCCACAGCTCTGGGACTTGATCAAACTAGAGGTCTCGTAAGTGGTGGAGGAATCATGTACGTTAAGATGGATGTTCCCTAGTCTAAATGCCACTTTCATTGCACTGATTCCCAAGGAGGCAGAGCCCAGCACTCCTGATAAGTATAGGCCTATCGCTCTATGCAATATAATTTATAAAATTGTTTCCAAAGTTATTTCTTCCAGAGTGAAATTACTGCTCCCTGTCATCATCTCGCCTGAGTAATCAGGCTACGTAGAAGGCAGGCAAATAACGGACGGGATTATCCTAACTCATTAAATAATTCATTCCCTGAAGCAATCCAAGAAACTAGGTATGCTGCTCAAAATAGACTTATCCAAGGCTTTTGACAGTTTAAGTTCGATTTACATTTCGAAAATTCTAATAGCTTTTGGTTTTGCTCCTCCTTGGGTAAGGTGGGTTATGAGTCTGTTATCTTCATCTTTCTTTTCTGTGATAATCAACGGTATACCCTCACCCACCTTTTGTCCCTCTAGGGGAATTAGGTAGGGAGATCCTCTCTCTCCCTTCCTCTTCGTTATCATGGCAGAGGGATTGGGTCGCAACATCAAAACAAGCCTACAATATCATCTCTTGAAAGGCTTATCTTTTCACAACTCCCCTACCTTTTCTCACCAACAGTTTGTTGATGACAACATGCCTTTCGACCACCACTCTATTCAGGAAGCGCCTCAACTCAAATCTCTTCTATCGGACTTCTCCAAAGCCTCTGTAGCCAATGTCAATAAAATCAAGTCTCAAATCTTCTTTTTCAACACTCTTGTTATTACCCAATCATCCATACCATGTATTCTGTGTTTCACCATTACTATTCTCCCCTCCAAATATTTAGGGGCGCCTCTATCAAACTCAGCTCTCAAGCACTCCTCCTGGAAAATCCTCTTAGAAAAGTTAGAGGCTCGACTCTTCCTTTGGACTCATAGGTCTCTTAACATGGCGAGTAGATTAGTCCTCATAAAGGTTGTTCTTCACTCCATGCCGCTATACCTCTTTTATATCTTGGCCGCCCCCAAGTGGGTTGTTAAGAAAATCAAGAAACTCCAAAGTTCCTTCTTATGTGGAAGTTCTAAACCCACCCGTAAATGGGCTCTTGTCAAATGGGATAAAGTCTACCTTCTGAAATGCACTAGTGGGATTGGTTTGAGGGATCCATCTCACAGTAACAAAGTCATGGGAGCCAAAATTTGGTGGAGATGGCTCTCTTCGCCCTTCACTCCCTGGGCCTCATTATGGACCGCCAAATATGCAAGCAACTGTCGAATTGAAGAACGAATACGTATGTCAGAAGATAGCATAGGATCATTGATATGGAATTTTGCCAAACAATATAGGAACCTAATTCAACAACATAGTTTTTGGGAAGTCAAGAATGGCAACACAGCTAGCTTCTTGGAGGACTCCTGGAAGCAGCTGCCAAAGCTCAAGAACCTTGTTTCTCACCTGCAGCTTCCGAAGCAAGATTTGCATGAATTAGACAAGGTCAGAAACTTTTGGAAGATCTCCTCCATACAAGATTACAGACAATGGCTTGAAGAAGATCAAATCCTAAGGCATGGCACAGGACAAGCTCAGCAAGCTCTTACATCAGAATTACAAAAAAGGAAAATACTTTTTTCGGAGGAAATGGATATCCTTAGGTGGGGATATGAGGAAAAAGGCAAGTTCACCACAAAGGAAGCCTACAATATAATCATCAAGGAGCGTATAGTCAAAGATGGACTATGGAGCAAAGTCTGTGACCCCTCTAACTAGCCAAAAGTTTCTACCTTTCTTTGGCTCCTATGTCAAAATAAGGTCCTCACATGGGATAATATCAGAAAAAGGAATTATCATGGACCTTCTAGATGCCCCAATTTCAAGCAAGAAGAAGAATCAGTTAAACATCTTATGCAATCTTGTTATACTGCGCACAAGCTATGGGAAAAGGTTAGCTTTCACTGCCAAAAAGAGGGCAAAGTGCATGGGGATATCATAGCTACAATACGCAACTGGAACCAAACACCTTATCAAAGAAAACCTTTAAACACCTTGTGGAAGCTTATTCCTAGATTCCTGATGTCGAACATTTGGAAGGAATGGAATCGCCGGGTATTCAAGCATCAATGCATGCCCATGGAAAATCTCTGGACCATCTTTTGCCAAAATATCAAAGAATCCCTCTCCATCCTTTCTTGGTCCCAGGAAGATCTTCCTTCTCTGCCGCAAGAATAATCCGTCTGGGCAAATTGGAATATTCAATTGAATCAAGTGTTTATCTCCAAAGGACATCTACCTTTGGTAGGCCATCTGCCCACAAAGTGGATCCCTCCTCCAATTAATATGATAAAGCTAAACTTCGATGGAGCCTCAAAAGGCAATCCAGGTAATTCAGGCTTTGGAGGGATCTTTAGAGACCATCAAGGAACTGCCCTTTTTCCTTCTTTTGGTTAAAAAGGGTGGGATACTAACAACTCAGCAGAATTGGAAGGCTTATGGCAGGGTCTTATCTTAGCCCAAGACAAAGGATTCTTTCCGCTAACCATAGAAGGGGATTCTCAGATTATTATAAATATGGTTTCCAAAATCATGCAAGGTGCTCCCTCGCACTAGGTAAGTAACAGCTGGCGAATGAAAAAAAGGATTGAGCTCATTGATATATTGATTTCTCGACATAGGGCCATTTCTATCAAGCATACTCGGCGAGAAGGAAATAAAGTGGCAAATTTTCTTGCAAATCTTGCAGTGGAATGCAGGTTGGAACTTCATATAAGATCATTCTCTAGCATTGCCTTGGCCTCCCAAATAATGAATTACCACAATATTGTGAAGAATGACACAAATCAGGTAGAGGACACACACCTGGATGTAGGTGCATTTACGTTACATTTATGAAGGGTCTACGCCACACCGACATCTGGTTCTGCAGGTGGCAGGATAGCACATCAACCCAAGCTCTCCCGCAGATGAAGATGGATTATAATGAGTACCTGCAGATCAATTGGCATTTGAAATTGAATGCGCAGTTTGTTCGAGACACTTCGCCTGAAGTTCCTTTAATGGCCACCTTGGCTCTCTCTACTATTATTTACCTCTGACCTCCCTACATTAGCCTGCCTCAGATTTTACAACCTTGCACTGCTTCAAAGGTGGCATTGAATGTCTGGTTCATAACTCGTCACGGGCTCCCTTACACCGGAACTTGCTTTGTTTCGCCCTACTCTTCATCTGCTTCAAGCTGCCCTGTTACTTTGACAATGGTACGTCGTCGCAGTCGCTGTCGCCGAGGTGGCAGTCGTGGAGGCCGTGGGCGCTCTCAGCCTGCTCACCCACCTATTATTCCTCTTGATTCGGCTTCCCCTCCCTCTGACATTCATAGGCTTCTTCTACACAACTTTTTTCAAACCACCCATTTCACGTTTCAAAGCCGCCTCAATCAACCTATTCTCTGAGCGAGCATCACTGTAATTTTTTCGGAGGAAGAAACTCGACCCACTGTTTCGGTGAATACCTTGACAACGCAGTCTCAGGAGGAAAGCACGCAGCAGGGGGAAGACGTTGGCATTGTGTTCAATTGTGGTGAAATGCAGGCTGGACGAGATGACCCTCATGTCTCCAAGCCTCCAGACGGAAACCTATAGGAAGTCTCGGCCTCTGTTCACCCAGCGAGTGGTTCTGGTGGCATTCAGCATTTGGCAGCTCTTCCAGGTGGCAGTGGTTTAGCTAATGAGGACACTGTAGATGACAGATGGATGGGCTATCCATGTCCGGTGGAGGAGGAAGCTCCGGAACATGAAACTAATGCTTGAAGACCCCTCGGCCATGTCTAATTCCCTATTCCTCTCTTTGCTCTTCAGTTCAATATGCTATGCCTATATGGTTTTTGTCAATGTATTTTTGTATCAAGCCTTTAGTTATGTTGTACTTTCAGGTCTTTGGTTCTGCAATTTTTCTCATGGCTATTTGGGCAGTTTAGATAGTATGGTCATAGCTTTTTTTCTGTCCTTTTCTGTGGTTTACCAACATGGCCAGTTCTCTCTGTATGCCCTTGGGCTTTTGTATCTGGTTAATCCCAACCCTGGGACAGTTTGTATGTACTGCTAGACAGTCTCGGACCTCCTCTGAGGTCTCGACCGCATTGTAACTGTATTTTTACTTTTTATTAATAGAAACAACCTTTACATAGAAATAAAATAAAATTGGTAAGTTAGATAAAAATAAATTTTTCATAGGAAAATAAAAAATAATTTAAAATTCTATTCCCAATAAATTATATTTTATTTTTCAAATAGAATGAAAGTGTTTTATAACTGAACTATTTTTTAGCATGGTTGGTGCAATTGTTGAAACAATTATAATGCATCTTTTTTTTATTTAATTTGAAGTACCATTGTACTATTGTAATGTATTTTTTAAATGAAATCAATAAAATTATTTTATTGATATCACTACAATTTCTAACTTATTAAAAATAAACAACTATTTAGAACATTTAACAACACAATTTTGCATAAAGAAATATTACTTGCAAGAATCTTTTGCCATAGTAATTATAGTCCTAACTATCCATACACATATGCATTATAGTGCAAGTCTCTATTTGCAAAATAATATAGAAATAACATTATATTTTGTCAACAAAAAATGATTATTAGATTGAATACTAATTTTTATAATAAGAAATCAAACTTGCCTTGAATCATTTTTTATCCTAGTGTTAAATGGACATCAAAGAGACATGCAAGTACTTTTCATAAATCCAAGTAATTAGAGTAAGTACTATATGTAAACGAGCTAAATAGGTAATAGATACAAGTACATACAAGCAAGTGGAGCGAGAAATAAAAATATTTGCAAATAAAACTATACAAAATTGGTAAGTACATCTAGTAAATCCAATCAATTAAAATATGAGTAATTTAAATGAGACTTTTTTTTTATAAATAGAAAAAAAATTGACCACAACCAAAACTTTTAATCATCAATACTCACTATTAAAATACATTTTTAATAAATACTTAATATAATTTCTTTTAAATATATTTTTTATTTTAAACTAAAAAGAATAAAAAAACAAACCTATGAACATTAAATCTCATATATATATATATATATTCAATTAAAATCTCTTATATATAGATATATTCAATTTTGGAAAATAGAGAAAACTTTAAACCAATTTGAGTGAAAATTAATAAGATAATTTTTTTATTTTAATTTCCATTTGTAATTTAAAACCTTTCTAATCACTACTACTTCCCACGCGGTAAGAGCCATGTTTCAGCACGGACTCGCAGAGTACACGAAGTTTCAGCGTGTGGCCGTGGTCATGAGGTGGAAGGCCATCGGTAAAGCTCCGGAATCTGATATCATAAGACTCGAGATTAAAGTGTTGACCGTTGAAATTTGTGTCATGACGCTTAATAAAACGTTCCTGGAAATCAGAATGTTAGCGAGCGTCACCAAGGGATTTGTGACCTAAAAATGGGAGTAACATTGCAGGGGATTTTACATGTTATGTCTCTGCAAAGGAAGGAAAAGCGAAAGCGACAACTTCGTTGCATTTGTATTTGTCTTCCAAATTGATGGATTGCAGAAATGACAGTTTGCAAGTTTAAGTAGCGCACGGTTTGAAAGTTTTAGTGGAATATAGCGGAAATAGGAATAATTTTTACTGTCATATTGACAAATGAAAGATGCTAAGTTAAGCATTATGAAAAAGTTGAGATAATAATTGATTTACTAATTTTTATTTTATCTATTACACAAGAATAATGAAAAAACGATGAAACCAGAAGGAAATATATCATTTAGACAGAGCATTCTTCCTTTTATTGATCAAATTCTGAGCAAAGTGCCAACCTCCGATATATTCTTCTTCGAATATTCTGTGTGCACGTAACTCAAGTGTTCAGATAGTGCAAATATATCAATCTCATGGGCAGGACTTGATTGGATGTACAGCAAATGAGAACAAGTGTATAATTGGACTGAAATGCAAGTGGCCTAAAAGATTGATAAATATATTGCTGATTTGGCTTTCGATGGCAAACATGGCAGCGCAACTTGTGGCAGTTTGGAGCGTATGAACAATTATGACAGCTGGACGGCCAGAATTTTCCATAATGCATATGCATGCAACACGACTTCGAAACTGTTCGATTGCAGATTTGGTTCTACTGATCAAGAACGTGGAAATGTCAAGAGTACTGAATCTTGGGGTTTATTTATTGGGTATTTATAATTTACTTAGTATAAATTTATCTTAATTACTGATC
>APFE030480932.1:0-54842 GCA_000404065.3 Pinus taeda | reverse complement strand
TTTTGGTTTGAATTACCATGTTTTCTTCACCCTATTTCTTTCATTTGAGTTGGAATATTAACTCTAGGTGCATAGTAAGAGTGAAATTGTTAGTATGTCATAATGTTCTTAATTAAAAATAAACTGAATTAAAATATTTTGTTAATTTTTATTACAATTAACATTAATTTTATTTACAAATATATTAGTTTTTATTGTTGAAAAAAAATATCATTGTTACATTGAACACAACAATAATAAAGAATATGTCAAATATATTTTTTCATAACATTATATAGATTTAATTACCTTCCATATTTCTCTAACTGTTTTAGAAAAAAACTTTAAATAATATTAACATTAGAATAATAAAAATTATTTTATATATAGAGATATTATCCCTTACCATAATTTGCTTTAGTAATTTTTTTTATAATTTTAGTTCTGTATTCAGATTTGAATTTATAAAACGTAATGATCATATTATGAAAAATTATTACATTCGTTGGTTTTCCTAACTTCTTAAAAAATATATTAACAATTAAAATAAAAAATTAACATATCATATTATTATCTTATATATATACGATATATATAACCCTACTTTGTATTTAATTTATTTTATTAAATTTTCACTGGTTCATAATGTAATTCAGATTTAAAATTTTAAAAAACAGTGATTTTGTCTACCTTAAAATGTTTTCAAAATATAAATTGTTTTATAAGATTATTTAAATTAATTGTATATTATTGCTTAAGTGTAGTATTCTAAATTGTTTTACTAGTTTGTTATAAGGAAAATGAGAACACACATAAGCGGTTTTATGAAATAGAATTAGTTCAAAATTGGTAACACAATAAGTTTGGAGATGGATGGTACAATTTAAACTTATAATTATCATGAGGGATATTATAATTATTAATTGGAATGGAAATAAAAATTGATAATTTAATATATCTTTATAGTTCTATCGTATTTTCAAAAATGGATTTGCTTTATTTTTATTTTAGAGTTCAACTTCTTCATTTAGGTATGCACCTTCTCTATGTTGAGAAGTATTTTCAAAAATGGACATGGCTTGTTTTTATTTTGGAGTTCAACCTTTTCATTTCAATCTGCACCTTCTCTATCTTGAGAAGGATTTCTTGTGTTTCTAATAATTTTTGTAAATCTTTTTTTGCAATTGTTTAAATTTTCTAGTACAAGTTTATAGTTTCATGGTATCTAGTTTGTTTGGTGTGGTTTTTCCTTATATACAATATTTCAGGATGGACAAGGGAGAACAACAAAGCTCCCAAATCTAGATAATAGAAAAGGGTTCAAATAAAGTGAAATATCATGTGTGATAGAGAAGAAAATGGACATACACTCACAAAATAGAGAAATGTTGAACGAAAGTCATAAAGATCAATACCCTAAAGAGTATGATGTAAAATACACCTCTTTTTCCTTTAAATGATAGTAATGGAAGCAATAAAATAGGTTAGAAAATAACAATATTTAGGAAAGCCCATAAAGTGATATAACTCATATATATTATTAAAGTTGGGGCTACAATGTATGATCAAAATGGACAATACCCAGATATTTGCAAACTAAATCTAGAAAAGCATAAGCTTATTTTTGAATTGAATTCTACAAAACCACTATAGCAAGCAATACTATAGCAAGCTCTAAAATCCTTTATGTTTCCATATGTGAAGCCAAACTGTGATCTCAATGAGAAATCACCAAGATATTTCTCCATAATATATCTCTAAATAACATGGAGAATGTCTCCAACAAGGAGTTTCATCCTCACAAAGTAAGAGGTAATATCCTCCATAAAATGGTAATATCAAATGCAAAAACCATCATATATAATTAACTCCACAAATTTTCTTTTATAAATCTCGGAGAAGTTTGACCCTCTTCATTAAGCAATGCAAAACTAAAAAAAATTGTTCTTAGTCCTCTAATTAAAGGCCTCATTCTTGTTCTTTTAATTAAACATATTGCATTGTATAATTAGTCCTTATTTTCCCTTCACTAATTTTTTAAAAATAATGATAAAGTAAAATATTTGATTTAACTTATTAATAACTTATCATTATTTTATTTAAAACCACTAAAATATAAAAAATGTTAGATGGTCATTAAAAATGAACCCATCAACAATACTAAAATTAGAAACCGTTCCAGTAGTCGATGCTTAAAACTAACTTACTAAAATAGTAAGTATTGGAAGAATGTCTTGAAATCATTCTAGAAAAAGGAATGCTACTCATAATCCACATGAGAACTCAATTGAACATCAAACACTACCAAATTGATGGATTGATTTCCGCCAAGGCTCATTGCCCTAACCCAATAGCCTATGGGAACCAACTAATATGCTAGATGTCCACCAGCTCCATTAGTTAGGAACAAGACATGACATTCCACCCTTCCCAAAACTGTTCATGCTAAAGAAATCTCATATTTCAATGATACAAGATCTATTTTTTCCCATGTGGCAACCTCTACTATAAATCTCTTTCAATGACAAGAAACTCTTTAATGACCATCTTACAAAGAGTCCTCTCTCTAGTATTAATGATGTCCTATGGAACCAATATCAACTTCCAATCCTCATCCTATGGTGGAAACTATAATACCCGTCCCTCTTTGTGCTAATGTCTTATTATATTTAGACTAAATTTTTGTAAATCTCATGACAGTAAAACCGTGATGTATTGGAATGAATATGAATAGTAAAGTATTGTAATAAATACATTTTATTAATAAATGAAAAAAAAAGACCTAGAAAATCAGTTCGAAAGAAGCACTAGAGTAAAGGGATTCTTTCCAAATTTGGAAAAATCATCTTGGATGGATGAGGGTAAAATAAATCTACCCTGAAAAGTGTAGAAATTCCCACTATAGATCAACATATTATGCAATATACTAAAGCAAAATACAAGATCTACTTCTACATCAAACTTTGTGGAAGCTTAATCTAATATGAGTAAGATTAATGAGAGCACATATAACTGAGAATGAGAAATCAATCAAACATTAACACAAAAGAATAACTCGAGGAAAGCCTCAGCCTAAAACCCCAATCTTTGTATTATCATACAAGTGGAAATATGTTCAAGTTACAAAAAGAATCAATTCTCAAGTTATCCTGCTCTCTCTGCAATTAAACAATACAACTCAAAAACTGAGTAGACACTAGATATGCCTTCCCTCAGCCCTCAAAACCTCCTATTTCCTTGTGCAGTTTTCCTTGGGTTCCGTTGATGCCACATGCGTGAATTGGACTCATCACACTCACTAAAATAGAAGAGCTAACTGCGCAATCTCTAAGGAATGAATTCCTTCTGGATGCAAGAGATATTCATAATGGAATATTCCTGCAACTGACAGTACATTGTCCCTCCATTTGATCTTCACTGGGTCTCTATATGAACTAACATGCATGAGTTATTTATGAGACAATATTAAGTTATCTAAAGTGCAGCAGTTACATGCATGCATGCATTAACTAACTGAACTCACAATTAATTCAACAAATTGTTTGAATTAATCTCACTGGACTTGACTTAGTTAACTGAGCCAACTAGTTAAAACTCAATATTTATCTCTTTAACTAATGGATAAATTCCTCAATTAATGAAGAAATTGTTGCATGTTGCCACATAGACTTCATGTTTAATTTTCGACAACTAATTAACTCAAGATGAATTAATTAATTATTTTACAAACAACTGCTAATATCAAATTCAAGTTTTACTTCTATATTTTAGTTGAGGGACTAACTAGAATAGAAAGGTATCCCGAAATGCTATCTATAACAGTACTAAATTTAGCACTTCTATATTTAGCATTTCTTGTTTCTATTTTCAACACTCCCTCTCAGCAACAAATGGATTATTAGTAAACCCAATCCTATCTCTATGGAACTCAGACTTGCATTTTGACAATGCCTTGGTTAAAATATATTCATCCTATTCCTCGGTTGAAACAAAGTGCAACAACGTGATCCTCTTGACCACACAGTCTTGAAGATGGTGATACTGGATATCAATGTGTTTAGACCTGTCATGAAAAAGTGGATTCTCAGAGAGTTTGATACAACTCTGATTATCAAAATAGATCACGGTTGGTTCCATCCTCTCACCAAACAATCCCACTAGAATCTTCCTCATCCAAATGGCCTCACATGTAGCCTGACTAGTAGCCATGTATTCAGCCTCTGCTGAGCTAAGTGCAACCGACCTCTGTTTCCTGTTGTACTAGGAAACTGCAGCTGAACTAAGGTTAAATTTCCTCCAGAAGTGCTCTACCTATCTGATGGAATCCCTGCCCAATCCACATCTGTGAAGCCTTGAAGCTTCACTCCCTCTGTCCGTTTGTAACTCAATCCAAACTGAGATGTGCCTCTGAGGTATCTTAGCACATGCTTCGCTGCCTTCCAAAATAACTTGGTAGGATGGACCATAGCTTGACTCAATTGGTTCACCGCAAAGCATAATTCGAGTCATGTGTCCACCAAATACATAAGTTAACCCACCAGCTACCGATAAATAGTAGTAGCTACTACCTCACATAAAGTAGCATCCTCCTTCCTGCAAATCCCAGTTAGAGGAGTCTGCATGGGATTACACTTCCCCATGTGAAAGTGCCTGGGTATCTCGTTAGCATACTTGCCTTGAGACACAAATACTTCACCATATTCCTGCCACACATCCATGCTTAGAAAGTAGTGCATAAGACTCATGTCTTTCATTTCAAACTCTCTTGCAATTTCCTTCTTGCAAGACTCGATCAACTAGTCATCACTTATCAAAATCAGATCATCGACATAAAGAACAATCATCAATGGCTTACCTTCTACCATGATGTGGTAAAGGTTCACATATGCTTCAATCTTGGTGAAGCCCAACCCGGTGAAATAGCCGTCGATCTTGGCGTACCAAGCACGGGGTTCTTGCTTCAGCCCATACAAAGCCCTCTTGAGTCGGCACACATGCGACTCACGATCAAAGGTCTCGAAACCCTGTGGCTGCTCAATGTACCCCTCCTCCTCAATCTTCCCATTCAGGAATGTTTTCTTCACGTGCATCCAGTGCCAATATGCCTCAGGAATGCCTTTCCTTTACTAAACACTACATCATATCATTTATCTTCTAGAATAGCAACATACACAAGATTCTTCTTCAGAGCTGGTACATACTTTCTGTCAGTGAGGGTGAGGGGAGCCCCATGCTCCCTTTGAAACACAACAATACCTTCACTTGAAACACGGTACTTTCCATCATCACCCATCTCGATCTGATATGGAGATCCTTCTCCTCCAAGGTACTAAAAATATTCTTGTCACCTAACATGTGGAATGAAGCTCCACTATCTAGGTACCACACACATCCCACCATGGATGAAACCATTCATGCGATAAGAGAGAAATCCAACTCAAACTATGAGGCCAGTGCCTCACCATTAGATACCCTCGAGGAACCCTTCCTGGAATAATTTTGTGGATAATTCGTAGCATAATGGCCCACTTCATGACAATGAAAGCATCGCGCTTTCGATTTTTCAAACTTCTTCCCACCATGGGAAGAACTGGATTTGGGATAGGAAACCTTCCCTTTCCCTTTCCTCACCTTACTCGCTAAGGATAGATTTTCCTCATCATCTTGCTTCGATGAGGATCCATCTTTGGTGCTTCTTCTTATCTCCTCCTGCATCAAATACGACCAAAGTTGTTCCCAATCTGGCAATTTGTCTCTTCCATTAGCCAAGTCTTGGTAGCTATGCCAGATCTTAGGAAGATCAAGCAGTGCAAGACTCACCATGTCATCATGAGTGGTCGTGATCCCTACACTTCCGAGCTCATCCCTACTGCTAGTGAGCTTGTTCAAATATGTAGAGATCGTGTCTCCCTTTTCACACTTGATTTTCTGAAGCTTGTCTTTCAGCACCAGTTTCCTCTGATCATTGTCGTTCTAATATAAATCGTTCAATGTTTTCCACATCAAAAACCATGTCTCATTCCCATGTAGACTCAAGACTATGTGGTCTCGAACTCCCTCTAGAAGGACTCTCCTTGCTCTAGCCACACATTTCTTCCATTCCACTAATTTTGTAGCATCAGTCGGATTTGGGACTTCTTCATCAATGAATTTCTTTACACCGTTATCCTCTAATACTGCTTCCATGCAATCCTTACAGGCTATTTAATTCGAGCTGCCATCAAGGGCATAGTCCAATATTAGACCGTTGAACACCATTGGCGAAATTGAGATGTGATAAGAACTCGATTTCTATATTCAAGAAACTCAAACTTAGAAGTTCTCCCTTCTTGTATATTTTTCTTCGCTTTGATCACCTTTTCTCTAATACCATGTATAAATTCCCACTGTAGATCAACATATTATGCAATATACTAAAGAAAAATACAAGATCTACTTCTACAACAAACTTTGCAGGAGCTTAATCGAATATGAGAAATATCAATGAGAACACATATAACTAAGAATGAGAAATCAATTGCACATAAACACAGGAGAATAACCCAGGGAGAACCTCAACCTAAAACCCCAATCTTTGTATTATCATACAAGTGGAAATATGTTCAAGTTACAAAAAGAATCAACTCTCAAGCTATCCTGCTCTCTCTGCTATCAAACAATACAACTCACAGACTGAGTAGACACTAAATGTGCCTTCCCTCAACCCTTTAGGCCTCATATTTCATTGTGCAACTTTCCTTGGGGTCCAACGATTCCACATGTGTGAATTGGCCCCATCACACTCACTAAAACTGAAGAAGTAACTACAAAATCTCCGAGGAATCAATTTCTTTTGCATGCAAGAGATATTCATAATGAAATATTCCTGCAACTGATAGTACACTATCCCTCTATCTGATGTCAACTCGGTCTCTATTTGAACTGACATGCATGAGTTATTTATGATAGAATATTCAGTTAGCTGAAGTGTAGCAGTTACATGCATGCATGCATTAACTAACCGAACTCATAATTAATTCAACAAACTATTTGAATTAATCTAACTAGACTTGACTCAATTAACTGAGCCAACTAATTACAATTCAATATTACAACTCATCCTTATCTCTTTAACTCATGGATAAATTCCTCAATTAATGGAGAAACTATTGCATGTCCCCACATAAACTTCGTGTTTGATTTTTTACAACTAATTAACTCAAGATGAATTTATTAATTATTTTAAAAACAGCTGCTAAGATCAAATTCAAATTTTTCTTCTCTATTTTAGTTAAGGGACTAACTAAAATAGGAAGGTATCATGAAATGCTATTTATAGTAGTACTAAATTTAGCACTTCTATATTTAGCATTTCTTGTTGCTATTTTCAACAAAAAGGAGTCCTAAAAATCCCTTGGAGATAATCAGTAAGATTTAAAGAGATGGGAGAGAGAAATCCATTAAATCAATTATCTTAAGAAAGTTGTTAAGTATGGGTGGAATAAAGTGTCGCAGAAAAGAAAGGTGGGCTTTCAATAAAAAATGAGGAAATACCTTTCCCAAAAAAAGGAAGAAGGAAAGCCTAGGCTAGTGGGTTGGCAGACCGTGAAAAGAGAGACTCTGCTAAGGAAAAATATGCCAAGGAATTAATACCTAAAATACATTATCTGGAATCATGGGGGGGTTGATCTCCTTGGCAAGCATATCTCATCTCGGGGGGAGTTGTACGTTCACTTCATTGTTGGTAGGATAGTGTGGGTTTCTAAGTGAATTTTCTAACAATAAGAACTCCTTGGTGGTGTGGTACACTCCTTTCTCTTGATGAATTAAGTGAGTTATTTGATAGCTAGAGAAAGAGCATGTGTGCATTGTTAGAAGTGGTTAGTCTTATTTCAGTTTAGTGAGATAATAGAAAGAAAAAAATAGTTTTCTATTATTATGTTATTATTATTCTATATGAGAAACGTATTTGAGATGTGTTTACCAAGAATATTATGGATTGATTTGTTATAATAGCTATTTTGGAGTAAATTAGGAATGTGATGGAAATTTAATTTAATTGGAATCATTGCTCCCCCAAATAAGTAATGGAAGGAGAAAGGAGAGTATATCGATACCTTCTTGGTTCGGAGAACAGTTGTTCATAGAACATGAATTTTAAATTGAATAAATGGTATAGTATTTTATCTATATCGAATGAAGTGTGGGGTGGGTTTTACTTTAAAAGAAAAAGGAGTAATATTTATCCTTACTAGTCACGACCTGTAACAGTTATAATAATAGAGTATTGATGGTTTTCATCTGAACATGATCGGAATTTGAAACCAAATCGGAGTTATGAGAGATATTTGATCGGGGCTTATAAGGGCTAGAAGGAGGTTAGATGTAACTAGATATTAGACATCCCATCGTAGGTGTCAAGAGTACCAAAATAATTTGGGTGTGTATTCATCCAAATAAATGGTACGTTTATATGGTGACGACCCTAAAGGTAGTGTGTTCGAGTGTGCTTAGTACAAATTTCCTATTCTCTTTGGGAGAGAAAAATGAATGGAACTATATGAGAAACCTAGAGAGTATATATATATACATGTATACAAAATCATGGAAACTCTGATTCGATGAAAGAACTAATAAAAAAGGGGGATTGAGTGGATATCATGTACATCAAATGAAAAACAAACTAATGTACCATTCAGACCTAGCAATTTACTTACCAAGGAATATAAAAATAAAGTGAATGAATTTGTCAGGGTTTTATTTACAATTTCCCAAAAACGAAATATTCTACCACAAAGAAATAAGAATAAGATTCTAGAGTCACGAGGAGCTGAAAAATAGAGAAACATCAACTATTTAGATAACCAAACCAAAACAACCAGTACACACCTTTACTTGAGATAGTCTAAAAAAATTTGACATGATCAAGGCTTGAGATAGGCGGAATACCTTTCCATTAAAATGTAAATTATAATGATATAAAAACAATAATATCTTAGACAAAATTTATAGCACTGAAATAAGTAGCATGCGTACACATTATCTAGTGATTATATATCAGTGGAAGTGTTATACAAATATATAAATCCAACCACTATAAACCAAAACTTCTGATAAATGAAAATTACATGATTACTTAATGTACATTGGTAACACAAAATAATCTAAGGCTATATCTATAGTCAACAAATTCATCCCTAAAATTCGAAGATCATATCCTAAGAGTCACGACCACATCCAAACCCAGAAAAGAGAAGGTAGCTACTTAGGTATGTGAAGATCTTTTATTATAGAATCTAGAAAAAAAGAAGGTCACAAGCATGATAGGGAGTTGGAATGTTGACCTGAAAAGAAAAGGGAACTGAATCACACCCAATAGATGAGGAAATGGGTACACAAATTTTGCAGCCGATATAGCTCTTAAGTCGTATTCATACCTAGAAGGTATAAACCAAGAAATTGTAACAATCAAGCTCAAATGTGGAAACAAAGCGAAGTTGAACAACGTCAAGGTGAACGAAAAGAGGACTATGAAACCATACATATTTTTTCCTGTACAAATCCCATGATAGACAAGCTCACTTAAAGCATGGAAAACAAAAACAAGAGTCAGAATACCATTTAAAAAAAAAATTGATTAGACCTTGGCCACCTTAACCCGAGATATTCCAATTGCAAACATGACAGAAAGAAAAGACTAAAATGAGGCACAAAACAGTTAAATTACAATAGGTATTCACAGGAGAGGTAAGGGTCGAATACCAGTTGAATATTCTCCGAAGACATCTCATGTAGTTGGTAGCACCAAATTGTGTCACTTATGAAGGAAGCACAATGTAAACCTAACTTAGTAAACTAGAGTAAAAATTAATCCTGAAAACAAGTAAGGTAAAGAGAAAGTTGAATTAGCCATGAATAGTATATGAAATTACTTGACAGACTTATTGAGGTAAGTAAACTATGGATAGAGGTTGGAATGCTTGAAATTAGAACAAAAAGGTAAAACTGAGAGACACCTAACACATTCTCAATACCGTACTTTTAAGAAGTAAAATTACCTATTAAGTATCGTAGAGTCCCTCAAAAATTGTGATACAATGGGGAGTCAGAGCTGCAAATTTCATAAAGAAAAGAAACCATGTCATGTATTGCAGAAACAATTCCCTCTCAAGCCTAAATATGAGGAACCAAAAATCGTCAAAGGAAAAGAAGTGGAAAATATTGAATCAGGGAATGACCATGTGCATGACATAAATATGTTAATAGATAAATTACTCCAAACTAGACAGAAAGCCCCAACATAAAAGAAATTTTCAGGTGTGAAACGCTAGATGGAGGAAAGTGTTGCAAATAGAGTAATCATGTTTTCCATCGTGGATTCACTATCACCCAGAAACTTGGTTTGGGACTCCATGAAACTTCCCTGAGCTGTGATGATCGACCTAACAGATGCAACAACGCAATGCAAGTGGAAAGACGGGAATTAGAATAGAGTTATGTTTCAATTCGAGCTAGGGTTTGGGAATAAATCCTGAGAATGGTTCCAGACATTTATTTCAAAATCACTCTCTCCTACCATCGATTGAGCGCCCGATGAAAGGAGATAAGAAAATCATGTAGAGTAGGGAGAGTTGGTATTTGATGGTGTTGCCACATCATAGTAGCGTCCAGGACAAATCTACCACGATATCCATGAAACCTTATAACAATAGATTACAAACATGATTCATATAAAAACCTATAGTGGGTGGCTAAACTTAGAGAAAAATCAATTTGATTTTGTCTCCATATTTATTATCACCTTCTTGCACCCAACAAATATTATATGCAACCTAGATCCACATTGCTTAGCTGATCGAAAATGCCTTCTCCAAAGTATTGAGAGAGGGGAGAGGTTACAATATAATTATATGGCACAAGATTAGAAAAGCCTTAAATCCTTAAATAAATTTGGAAAATTAAACTAAGTCCTTGCTAGTTCTCAAAGAATGAACGAGTGTCCTTTAAAATAAAATAAAAAATTAATATGGAAGACCAACTACATATCAAAACATCCAAGTGCAAGAAATCATTAGCTTTACCTTATATATGGTACGAAATATTATTTAAAAAAAAAAATAGTAGTCTGAAGTGGGTTATTTAACAAATGGTATCAGAGCTCTAGATTTAATCCTCGGACCTAATGGGCTCTATTATGAAACTGTTTATGATTCCATGTAATTGGTGTTATGCTATCATAGCCTCATCTAGAGGGTTTTCTATGAGATCATCATAGTGCATGGGATTATGAATATTTTTTTTGGATTTTCATATATTTATAGCAGTAGCTTGAGAGATATAGCTTTTGCTAAAAGTTGTTGGGCTTTGGAAACTCCATTTCCTTTTGAATTATTATCATGTGTTTTGGAATAGGTTTCACAGTCATGCAGTGTCTTATGTCATTCCTCTGAACTTCAGGAAGTATTGTTAGACCAGCCTACAAATGTCATGACAAAACGAACTCCTCTCGGCATTTAAAGCTACAATAAAGAGAAGATAAACGATGCATAGTCACTATTTAACAGTCCATGCTTGTATTGGTTTACAAAAAAAAACAGAAACAACAAATTTTAAGGAGTTCAAATCCTGTAATTGTTTTGTATCCACTCTAGTTATGTATGACAGAGTTAATATAGGTGATCTCATTCCATTTTGACCGACTCATCATTCGTCTGTTCATTATAATGTTATGTGTTATGATATACATGAACCAATAAAGATCGGTTTCCTTTGCTACACAATGCGTGTGAAAGGGTCTACTCCATTTTTCTTAAGTTTTTCTTTTCAACTATGTAGTAAAGTCTGGATTTCAAAGTACAATTTTCATAGAGCTTAATATGGGTAATATAGTGGAGATTTGGGCTATTTTATCCACTAAAGCAGTAAGTTAGTTTATATTATTCTATTGTGTCAACTGACCTTTATAATTTAAAGTTCTTATGAAATTTGCCCCAAAATCCATTGCCTTTGGGAAAGAGTCAAACTTATATTTGGCTAATAACTCAGAAAAAGGGGAGTTGCTCCATCAAAATCACATGGCATTGTGACTCAGTTCTAATTAGACATTTGGAAATGGAACGAATTTTCGTAGATAGAATATTTTGGCTATGTATTATGACATAACCAACTATTGGTTTGTCACTATTAAATCAACATCCCATTGGCAAGTAAACCTATGTCAGAATGCCCCTTTTGCATTTCTAGTTATCAGTAGACTATAGAGAAGTAGGGCACCATACGCCACCCCCCCCCGTCAAAAAATAGGTACCAATTACCAAGATATCCATGCGTATGCTTCAAATGTATTGTTCACAAAGTGATCCTTTGTTTCTTTGGAGTGATACAATTAGTATTCCATAAAATTAAGAAAAATAATGACTGGCCCTATTGTTAGCGCAAAAGCTTCAAGTTTGACTATGATCTATTATAAGCCTAGTAATTTAGGTTAATAGAATGTTGTCTCTAAGAATTGTTCCTTATTGCCACTTTGAAATAAGTGGGCATAAGCTATAACAAAATAGTTGCACTAGACATATTTAGTCTGTACTAGTGGATTGTGATAATTGTGAAAATGTTGACTACATAAACATAATATCTAATCTATGTGTGAATGGGAGTAGGGGAAATTATATTGGCAATCAACAAAATTACACATCATTAATGTCACTCAAACACGACATAAGATACTTTAGTATTATGATTATAGAAAAGTAATGAATATGAAACTATCATAAAAACCTAGTGCTCTAAATAACACATTGAACTGTAAATTAAATCCAATACGATAGGGTAAATGCAGAACTATAAGAAGACTTTGGAATGAATTGGTAATATATTAAAGTAATAAATCTATTAAAACATATTTAGTCAAGGTTGAAAATTTTCTATGACAAGTTTTCTTACAAACAGGTTGAATCATACAACTTAGACAATGTAATACAATAACCTTGATCGGTTAAGTTAAAGGTCACCTATAGCGGTTTTCATTGGTGTTTATTGAAAGAGGAAAAAAAACTCAACTCCTTCAATTAGTGTAGATACACACACATGGGGAAGTACACACAATATATAAGAAATTTGATCTTCCTTAAAAGCTTCGAAACAATTCTTAAAAAAGAAAAGATACCCATTTTCAATTAGGAAACCAAAATACATTGTTTATATAAGCAATTCCTCCACTTTAATCTGTTGTTGGTAATGCAGTAATTATAATGTTACTAATGGCACCATGGACCATAAGAAAAAACTGGAAGTTATATGTGAATTCATGTAGTGAAATTGGATTCCGTCAAGGCAAGGTATTGAGGACTAAAAATCTTAATTGAATAATAAAAAGACTATTGACCTTAGCACATTTTGAAAAAAGAAGAAGATGGTTAATAAATACAAGGCAATGTATTTTAGCAGTCTTGTGAGGAAGCATATTTTGAAAAACAATTCTCAAAGTATAAACATTGGAGGTGCCAAATTTGTAATTAATTTTAATAGACTCCTACAAAATTATAGAAGAGTCATTTTCATTTCTCGACAAGGAAGATTTGGAAGTCTTATCCCAACAATCCTATGTTTGAAATTCCTTGTTAGACACTTAAATCAAGATACTCTAGGACTATTCTCTTAAAAATTGATACTGGGAGGAATGATCATTGCAGGATATCTCATATGAGCAATTTAGAAGAGTGTTGGAGAAAAAGAAAATAATAGTGATAAGGTCTTATGGGATAGTAATCCAGTAGAAAGACAAATCTCTGAGGACTTTATTAGTACCAAAACATTGTTCCACACATGGTATGGTTAGAGGAAAATGATGAGAAGTTGCTACTAACAACAAAGATACTCTGTAAATTATATATCAATGAGCATACCCAAAATAAATTTAAGAGAGCAAGAATTAAATAGAGGATGAAAATAAATATAGGTACGAATTTACTCCAAATGGAGTGCACCAACATATTTTGAAGATTTATTAGCAAATTTAAGTTCATGTAAGTAGTAACCGAAACAAAAAAATATGAATAGTCGTATAAGGAAATCATAATCTTGGTTATCCTATTCTTCTTAGTAAAAGAAGGAAGCAATACTTAATGGAATAAGTCCATGATGTTACATTGAAAACTTAAATAGAATTATAGGATTCAAACCTACCTAATAAAAGGTTATTGTGAGTCTCCTTCAAAATGTGTGTACGGAACATAATATAAAGAATTTATAACCAAGACAATTGGTTGGTAAGAAGATACCATAGGGAAATATGAACAAACACATGTGTGAGGAATCTACTAAATAGGTGGTATATATGCAAGACAAGATAGAATATCATCACAAATGGTGGTTAATGGGTAAATCAATCACAAAAATAAGAAATTAGACCAATTACATACTTTCAAGTGGAGAATAGTTGTAATATTGGTATTTTAAGTGCCCAAGAAACTAGAAAAATGTATACACATGGGAAGAGAATGTGGAAATGATGAATAAACCATCAGTCGTACACAAAAATGAACAATCGTAAAATGGACCAAAGCTAAAATCAGGGATGAAAACATGATGTCGCTCAAGAAAAATTGAATAGGCCATAAAAAGGGCAAAGACATCCTTTAATGGGAATCAATTTTAAATATAAAATGGCCTCAAAAACTTTGTGGGATTAGAAATCAATATTGTGGTTTTGTTAGAAACTTCACCAATTAGATGTCTATTGAACCAAAAATTATTATAAAGTGGTGGATTGTATTGATGTCATGAGATAAATTATGAATCTTGATCAGAATTACTTGAACAACTTAATAGAGTGGAAAAACCTTAAGACAAAAATTGCTAAATGGTGCAGGCCAAACTAGAAAACTCAATGGAGTGAGTTAAGAGAAAATAGTAGATAAGGTGTAAATTCCTTCTTCATGTCCTCATACTTATATCTATTTATGAAAGAGTGTGAAAATAAGTAGCAGAACCATAGGAATGGACTTGACTAGGTCCACTTGGAAACGAAAATGGAAAAATATAACCATGGAAGTGGTTGAGGTAGTAGGTTGTCTTACACATAAGTATGCATGATAGATGTGTATTTGATACAATTGTATCCAAATAACAACATAAAATAAAATGATGTGAGTAGTTCATTAATTATTATTTCCTTCTTGAAAAAAATATGAAAGGAAAAGTTGCAATTCCATAGTTTAAGTGTTGCAATCAATAATGCCCATGTCACTTGGTATAGTTATCTATAAATGTACAAAAAGGACCCATGATATTGTTATAATGCTATATCAATGTTATTGACCTTGTTTGGATGCATGTGAATAGTTATGTTGGGTGTAGGTGAAATGCATGACACACATGTTTAGCATGTACTAGGGAAAGTGCATGAAATGAATGTAAAATGATGTGTGCTTTAGATTTGAGTCATCACTCAAAATAAAGTAAAGTGGAAACACTTGGTAATAGATATAAAGGGGGGGAAATGTAATACCCCTTCATCTTTATGCTATTGCCTTGTTACATTTAGACTAATCACTTAGCTGGAGAAAGAGGCTGAGTATGGGTGGAATAAAGCATCGTGACAAAGAAAGACAGCCTTTAAAGAAAAGAGGATGAAATATATTTTTTGAAAAGTAAAAGGAAAAAAGACTAGGCTAGTGGGTTGTGAGACCCTATAAAAGTGGGACATCGCCAAGGAAAAATTTACTAGGGAAGTAATAAATAAAATCCCTTATCTGGAATCACGAGAGGGGGGATCTCTTTGGAAGTCATATCTCATATTGGGGGGAACTGGAGGTTCAATTCATGGTTGGGAGGATGCTATAGGTTTTTAAGTGATTTTTCCAACAACATGAATCACTTGGCGGTGTGGTACACTCCTTTCTCTTGATGAATTATGTGAGTTATTTGATAGTTAGAGAACGAGCATTTGTGTGTCGAAAGGAGTGGTTAGCATGCAAATTTTGATTTGATTTTAGTTAGATAATTAAAAAAAAAAGGAGTTTTATATTATTTTGTTATTATTATTCCATATGAGAAATTTATTTCATACATGGTTAATAGGAAGAAATATTATGAATTGAGTTTCTCTAATAGTTGTTTTGGAATAAATAAGGAAAGTTATGGAAATTTATTTAATTGGAATCACTTCTCCCCTAAATAAGAAATGGAAGGGCGAAGGAAAGTATATTGATACCATCTTGGTTCGAGGAAAATAGTTTATAGAACAAGAATTTTAGATTGAATAGATGGTTTGCTATTTTATCTATGTTGAATGGAGTATGGGGTGGGTTTTAATTAAAAAGGAAAAAGAGGAATCATCATTATTCGTCACGACTGACAACGGTTAAAAGGATAAAGTATTGACGATTTTCATCTAAACATGATCAGAATATGAAACAAAACAAGAGTTATGAGAAAGATTTGTCAAGGTTTATAAGTGCTAGGAGGTCAGTGGTAACAAGATATTAGAAAGCCCATCACAGGAAGCAGTTGTACCAGTATAATTTGGGTGGGTATTATCTATGGGAGAGAAAAATGAATGAAACTACATGACAGATCATGAGAGTATATATATACATGTATACAAAATTGTGGAAACTATGTTTTCTTGAAAGAACTCATTGATAGGGAATTTGGTTGTGTATCCTCTACAATGAATGAAAATCTAATTAATTGACCATTCAAACCTAACAATTTACTTACCAAGGAATATAAAAATAATGTGAGCAAATTTGTAAGGATTTTATCTACAATTTCCCAACGTTCAACTATTCTAGCAAAAATAACTAAGAATAAGAGTCTAGATTCATGGGGGGTGAAAAAATAGTTAAACATCAACTATTCAACCAAACAAACTGAACACAAGCAAGGCTTGAGATAAACTTAATACCTGTCCATTAACACTTAAATTATAGCGAGATAAAAACAATAATGTCTTAAACACAATTGCTAGCACTAAAATAAGTAGCACCCATAGAGGCTATCTGGTCATTGTATGAAATCAACGGAAGTCTTATAAAAATATATAAATCCACCCACCATAGCACAAAAGCTTCTCATAAATGAAAATTACATGATTCATTAATGTACATAGGCAACACAATAAATATGAGACTAGATCTATAGTGGATAGAGTTGTTCCTGAACTTCCTAGAACGTATCCTAAGAGTCGCAACCATAGCCACTCCAAGAAAAATAAAGGAATCTAATTAAGTATTTGAAGATCTCTTATTACATAATCTAGGAATGAAGACGGACTCAAACAATATAGGGAGAAAAGAAGAAAGGCCAAGTTAGAAGGTCGACCTTAAAATAGAAAGCAAGAAAATCACACCTAGTAAATGTGGGAAGGAGCATGCAACTTCTACAGTTGATCGAGCTCTCGGTTCGTAAGCATACCTAAAAGCTATAAACCGAGAAATTCTCTGATGCACCGAAACTGCTGTGCCGAAGCTCAATACAAGGGTTAATCAATCAGATAAACAAAACTCTGTTTTATTTAAAAGGCGGAATTACATCAATGGAAAACTCTGTTTTTTAAATAGTGAAGAACTGGGTTATTGTGGAGGTTTTACAGTGCGCAGCCCATAGCATAAATATTTCACTTGTGTTTGAGACCAACACAACACTCATAACCATCGATCTTTACCTCAATTCAATAAAAAAAATAAAAGACGTGACCCAGTTATACAAACAGGGGACGCTGACAGGCAATCTTATGAACACTCCCAAGATTACAGACTCAATTGTTTAATGGACAACGCCAGCTCAATTATTGATGCACCGCCATTTGAATGGATCACAACACAATACACACACAGGCATACGGTGGTTCAAAACCCTGCCTCGCCTTATGGAATCACTATTAAAACAAAAAAAGACGGTAACGCCATCCGCCACTCTGCGATTTTATTAATTTCTATCAAAAAAAATCCTAAATATTACACACAGTCCATATAATTAAACTAGCTCAAACTTCGCCAATCCCAAACTGTCGAGAGGTAGCAGGCGAGCAGTCCCTCTGCGATTTCTTTCCTCTTGATCTTCAAACGAGGACCGATCATTCCACATTTTGTTGAGCCTTTTTATTCAGCTCGACCACACTTTTTTTTCTGTTCTATAATCATCAACTGATTTTCACAAAAACAGGACGCCGGCCCGGCATTTCCATCGGTTGGTACATAGTTACATTAACAAATTTGGCACCATGAACCCCAGATTCGGAGCCAATTCCTCACTCTGCATATCTCGGTGATAACGCACATCTAAAATTTGTTTTACACGCTACCTGACATCAACAGGAAAATAAAATTAAACGCCGATTCCATGATTTTGGCATATCAGATTTTGACACACAGAATCACGCTGTCGCCTGGATTTTAGGCGGATTCCTTTCAATCCTGCTGTCCTCCGCCAAATATCAGTTAGACTTTGAATGCAGGTTCAGTGATTGCTTCATTTCCGGTCCAACGCAGCTGCCTTTGACACACTTGGCGGTCAGTACACCTGGTTATTAGCCTGTTGCCGGATTTCAAGCGTTCCTGAATCTTCAGTTGCCATTTATTTCCTTAATATTCTAACAGCAGATAAGATGACATGAATTTATTTAAATTTAAGATGCACCTAACAAATTAACCCCAAATAGAAAGATATTTTTAACTATTACAACAGTAACTAACTGAATTTAATTCTACCAGCAACAACAGCAAGTAAATACGGTTTTCAAGCCACAACATGTGGGCAATCTCCCACATTGCTGGCCCGTTCGGATGCTCCTGCTTCATTGTCACAAGGAAGGTCAAATGTGAAAAATAAGTAAAACTAAACAACATCGAGCTGAACTAAAAGAAGATTGTGCAAGCATATGTCTTTTTACTTGTCGGAATCCAATGATATGCAAACTCACTTGGAGCCTAGAAAAGAAAAACAACTTTCAGAATAGTAGAAAAAATTGATTAGACCTTACCAACTTAACCTAAGATATGCCAATTGAAGATGTGTTTGAAAGAAAAGACAAAAACGAGGCATAAAATAGTTAAATGAGAAGAGGTATTCATACAAAGGTAAGGGCTGAATACCATTCAAATACTCTCTGAAGACCCCTCATTTAGCTAGCAACAGCAAACTCCGTCATCTATGAAGGAAGCGCAATGGAAACCTACGTTACTTAGTAAACTCTAGTAAAAAGGAATCCTGAAAACAAGTAAGGTAAATACAAAATTAAATCAAGCATGAAGAGTATATAAAATTACTTGACAGACTTATTGACATAAGAGGACTCTTGATAGAGTGTTGGAATGCTAGAAATTGGAACACAAAGGTAGATCTGAGAGACACATAAAAAATTATCAGTGTAGTTCTTTTAAGAATTAAACTTATCCATTAAGTATGTTAGATTCCCTTGAAAAATTGTGATAGAGTTGGGAGCTAGAGCTGTGAGTTTTATAAAAAAAAAGAAACCATGTCTTGTGTGATAGAGCCAATTCCATCTGGGGAAAAAATATGAGACACCCAGAACCTTGGAAGGAAAAGAAGTGGGAAATATTGATATTAGGGAATGACCCTATGTGTAGCATAAATACATTAATAGATAAATAACTCGAACTAGACATAAGCCCCCAACATAAAAGAAATTCACAGGTGCACAACACTACCACGAGGAAAGTGTTGGGAATATGGTAGTTGTCTCTGCTGTCATGGAATGGATGTCATCATAAAAATTTGTCTCGGACTCCATAAAAATTTCCTGAGTTGTAATGACTCACCTAGCAAACATGGCTGCACATTGCAAATGGAGAGAGGGGAAACAAAACAAATTTATGTTTCAATTAATGTTAGGGTTTTGGAATAAATCCCGACAATGGTTCCAACTGTTTATTTGGAAACCACTCTCCCCTACATTCGATTGAGGGTCAGATAGCTAGAGGTATGGAAATCAAGTGGAGGATGGAGAGCTGGCATTCGATGAGGTCGCCACATCACTGCTGCAAACAAGACAAATGTACCATGATAGCCATGAAACCTTATAAAAATAGATTACATTCACATTACATATAACATTGTATTTAATGGGTGGGTAAACTTATAGAAAACCCATTTTGATTCCATCCTCGTGTTTATTATCACCTTCTTGTACCCAATAAAAATTATATGCGACCTAGAGCCATAGCGCTTAGGTGCTAGGAAGTGCCTTGTCCAAAGTTTTGAGAGAGGGGAGAGCTTAAAATATAATTATATGGAACAATAGTAGAAAACCTTTAAAGGTTTAAATAAATTAGTAAAATTAAACTAAGTCCTTGTTGGTGCTCGAAGAATGAACCAGTCTCTTTAAAAAAAAAAATATTAATATGGAAGGCCAACTACATATCAAAATTTCGAAGTGCAAAAGATCATTAAGCATACATTATATATGCTCCACGATATTGTTTAAAAAAAGATAGTAGTGTGAAGTGGGGTATGTAACAAAAACTCAAATGAAGGACCACATTATGGCCATGTTCTTCTTTTAGTCTGGACACATGAAATACATTATGAGCGACACTACTAGTCAGTAGCTCATGTTCATAGGAAACCTCTCCAACCCTCTAAGATACTTTTAATTGTCCTCAAAGCCTATTTTTATACTGCACTTGAAACATCCCCAGCCCCTTTTTAGGCAATGCTACCACAAATAGATCACTCATAATGCCAAGATCTAATCGTAAAAGTGAGACATGGAGCAGAAGATACGAGAATGCAGTATGTCCAAAATGTAGAAGTCAAATATTAACATATACTAACTATTACACACCATAAAACATAAATGCACAATGGAGTAATAATAACAATAGATGCATTATTAATGATAACAAGGCATATAATCCATAATACTAGGGTTTCCAACACATTCATTCATTGCACAGAAAGGAAAGAAATAAACATTAACCCTTATCTAAAATGAAATAAGAAACTCAATGAAAGCTCTCCACATTCCTCCCTACCACATACATTGTTGTTCATGAATTTCAACCATGGGTCACCCCCAAGTTGTGGCTAAAAATATATAGGAAATGGCATAGAAATAGAACAATATACATAAAATAATGGACAAGGTACCCATCGAGTAGACACTGCCCCAAACATAGGATCCCACTCTTCTGAACCTATGATAGCAACACACCCCTTCTCTGTGCCATGTCATTCACTCAGAAATGTCCACCTCTCATGGTGACTTACAACCAGCCAAATATGGCTTCAACCTGTGCTGTATGAGGTCATGGTTCTCTCTAGGGATCTCTACACTTGTGAACTGAAATAGCTTCCAATTAGTCCTAAACTCATTCATAGAGAAAAACTAAATGCCTCCCTCTATATCCTCTCAGGAAAGTATAAACCTTTTAAATATTCTTGGTCTTTCTCTACAATGTGGCACTCTCTAAAGCCACATGGGCCTCAAGTGCCCTTTTTCCATTGATAACTAACCAAAAAACCCATTTCTTGTCACCATGGAGATTTATTCCCCCTAAAACATTTTTTCATGGAGTGGGATCCATAGTTAATCTATTTTATATTACTATAAAAATATGTACAATATTTACATTATATTTACAATTTTAACCCTTTGGCCACTTAGCTAAAAATGGAAATATATGTATATGGTCATGTTAACCCAAAAAATTATAAACATAACTCCCTAGGCAAGGAAGCCTAAAAAATAACTCGGGTTCACAAACCTAAATAGTCACATATGTCTAGCTCACTTGCCTAAGTATAATTGTACATATATTTACATTACCAATGGTGATTAAGGGTATTACATTCCTCCCAAATTTATTTTATGCATTTGTCATAGTGCATTCTACATGCATGTGTATACAAAACATATGTCAAAAATATGAGGGTATTCTTCCCACATTACATCCTCCTACTACCATGTAGCTTCATGAGGACTAACCATGGTCCATTGCACATTTACCATGCTAACGGATTGATTTTGGAGCTCCTTGACCACCATGCAAAATCTATATTAGTTGTCCCTATAAATATCCTTTTGGTTCCACCTAAATCATATGTCAAAAGATCACGTGAACAATATCAGGAATACACTTTTTAAGCAAAGACACTTGGAATACATCATGAACATGTATAGATGCAGGTGATGTAGATCTATATGCAACATAATTGATCCTCTCTAGAATCTTGGATGACCAACGATAACATGATGTGACTTTGAGTTATGTCCTAATTGATCCTATCATGCTAACTTTGATAGGTGTTTGATTAACCTCAAAATATTGACTTATAAATATTAAGTAATATCAGTACATACCTACACTTGTGAATCTGTAATTTTATTTTATTGATATGACTTTTATTATTTGTTAACATTCAATTCCCAAAGCATCCTCTCAAATGTACTTTGAATAAGATATGGTCTTCTCAAATTTATTTCTAAATTAAATATCCACATTTCAATTCTCAAGGTGTCTTCTCAAATTTACTCTTGGATAAGATATGATTTTGTCCAATTTATTTCTTATTTAAATATCAACATTTCAATTCCCAAAGTGTTCCAAGTTGCATTTTCCAATTTAATTCTGAATTAAATATTAATATTTCCATTCCCGAAGTGTTTTCTCAAATTTATTTTGGGATAAAATATGGAAAGGAAAGTCAATATCATTAAATTAAAAACATGGGGTTATTCGTGGCACTGATGATAGGTGGATGAGGTGGCTGACAGGAAGAGATATAAAGCAAAGGAGGAGGATATCCTTGTTCTTTATTTTGGCATTAGAAGATTTTATTGGGAGGAGGAATGTGGAGAAGGAGAAGGGAGAGAATGAAGAGAAAAGTGAGAAAAATCAAATTTGGATCTATTGGATAATGTTTCAACTTGGAGGAACAGACAACCTGTGAGGTTCCATTGGCTCAGAAATCATTCCTGGTTAGTTGGGAAGTAAATTCGGCTGGAAAGTCAAGAGGAGCATCCCAACCAAACTCGAACATGTATTTTTCCATTTATTGTTTCATTTATGTAAATTGATGAAAAAAATGATTTGTTTTTAATGTTTAATATGTTGTTGATCAACTTTTACTTGTATTATGTTTTTATCAAGTAAAAGTATAGTTACAAACATTATATTTTCTTATTATTATAATTAAACGGAATGATAAGTTTAGTTTAGTTAGAAGATCTAAATTAATTCCTTACCTATGGTATGAGAACCTACATTCAAAATCTAGATATTGAAACTCACCTACGCTACCTATATCCATATCTAGATCCCATGAGTGGAAAAACATCGAATTCCAAGTGATTTAAACCATGGAAAACAAGAAAAGGTAAGGACAGTCCTACTACATAAAAGTGTTAAGGTTTGGGAATTTAATTTATTTAATTCGTCTTTTTGTTTTCTTTTCTTCATTGTGTTTCTTCTTAAACCTTTGGTCATTTCTGGTTTAGTTCCTCAAGAAATGGAAATCGTTGATCAAAGAAATGTGGGTATTTCAGAAAAAACGATTAGTGTCAAAAACATCGTTGTTCACGGGTTTTGCATATAAATGTTCCTTCAACGTCATGTTTTGGGGAACTAGGCTTCCCTACATCTGCAAAACAAAGGAAATGATACCACCTCCTACAATTTTACTTAAATGACTATCTTACATTCTAAAACCTTCGTATTAATGCACTCCTCCTCACAATTTTCTCATTCAAGGCAATGTAAAAGAAAGTACAATTAGTGAATTGGGGAATTGTGTCCCATTTTTTTTAATTATAAAATCCCAAAGTCTTATATTAAAGCCCTTGCAAAGGCAATTAATGCTTATTAGTTGTGTAAATGGTATTTCTATTTGTTTTTCTGCAAGCCTAAGCTGACTAGAGGATAACAACTCTGAATCGAACATCACTGTCTCAAAACTCCTTATTGTTATCCCATTTTTACAAAAATTCGTATTGTTATCCCACTTTCACATAGATGTTTGTCTATCTCATATGCTAATTTTATCTTGTCCACATAAAAGAAGGAAAAATCTATAGTCACACTTACATATGCCTTAACAACTAGAGTATATGCTATATCAGAACCGCTATTGATGCACAACCAAGCAACCTCATCAAGAGTTGTAATGATGATGGCGTCGACTTTCTCTTGAGTAAGTTTACCCTTCAAACCATCTAATTTTTCTCTGATAGAAAGTCCTTTCAGCTCCAAAGGATGTACAAAAATAGGTGCTACTTCGAGCAATAGCCTGTCCTTCTAAACATCATCTAGTTATCCAAGTTTCCATTAACCTCACCTATGCGCATTCGCTCAACTATTGGATCCACACCTTTACTGCATCCTTATCCAGATCGTTATTTATCCAAGTTTCCATTAACGCACCTTTACTGCATCCTTATCTAGATCGTTATTTGTCCAAGTGTCCATTAACTTCACCTATGCTCATTAACTTCGTGCATTCGCGCAACCATTGTGTTGCTCGTAAAAGCAGAGCTTCACTGTTATAAGCGCCAGGCCAGCACTACTCGTAAACCCATAAACATATTCACACCTTTTGTCCCTTGCAACCACATATTCACTCCAAAGTCAATGCATTAAGAAAATAAGGAAATCCTCTAATTTAGCGTGCATTATTACTCTTGCAACAATTCGTAACAACTTCATCAATTGTAGACAAGTCGGTGCTACCTGTGAAACTTGACCACACTTACATGCTTGAGGATTCATTCTTGTCTCTGTAGAATAGCAATGCTCTATTGAGTGAAACTAACAGACACGCTTTTATTCCAGAATTAAAAAACAAAATGGTTTGTTGACATGGGATACATCCGTCATCTATTTTAGTGAGCATCTTTGAAATCAGCCCCACTCCTCTAATTGATTTATATGACCTAAAGCATAAAATTTTAAAGGGGAAGGAATAAAAACGCTCTAAATTTTTAAAGGTGAAGGAATAAAATCTCTCTACAGCCGCATATCACATCAATGATTAATATAATGATAACTAGAATAGTGAATTAAACCATGGAGTCAACTACCAGTTGCAAAATCTTTTTAAGAGAATCAAAAGGTGACCATTGGCTTGATTCGTTGATGTCTTTGGGAGAGTCCCTCATTTAACGCAAATGGGTTAGCAATATGGGGTCCTTAAAATAATACTGGGTGCCAATACTTTCACTAAAAAGCATCTTAACTCCATAATCCCCATAAATATATCTTATAATTATTTATCATTAGTTGCTTTGCATTAGTTATATGTCGAAATAAGGGCACTTATCCATAGTCTTCCCGTTTTTAAAAAGGAAGGTAATTGATTTTTAATAACATTCACGTAATTGATTTTTAATAATATCCTTGGAAAATTGGCAATGTAGTTTAACCTTATCTTTGGAATCCTGATTCATTTCCAAATATGATAAGGATGATTGTAATCATTTAATGATATGTCAGCTAATAAATATATGAGTTATGTATACCGTAAACTTAAAGATGGGTTGTAATTATTTAATGATATGACCATTAATAAATATATGAGTTATGCATACGGCAGTAAACTAAAAGATGGTTTAAATGGTAATTGTGTACTAGTTTTTGAGTTTCATTTAATTAATCACGTGAAAGATGGTTTAAATGGTAATTGTGTACTAGTTAGTTTTTGAGTTTCATTTAATTAATCACGTGAAAGATGGTTTAAATGGTAATTGTGTACTATTTTTTTGAGTTTCAATTAATTAATCACGTGATATTTAGCAAATCATTAATATTCTTATAATTTAATTTATATTATCATTTTCGAAGTTATCATAATTTAAATAGTAGTTTTGGGAGTTGTCTATAATGTGACTTTTTGGAGATTCTGATGACAGAATCCGGCGGAAAAAATTGAGGTTAAACCTTGATTTGTATTATTTAAAATGGTTTTTTAACTGCATATTTGGATTAAGCACCTTGAAAAACCCCTGGGACGCTTTGATTGTGCAGAAACTAGCTATCAAACTTGCCATTCCAATAAATTGCTGCCGGATTTTGACCAAAAAAACCCACTAGAAAAGCTTTCAAAAAGTCGCATTATAAACAACTGGTTAGTTTTGTATTAATTTTTGAATTTCATTTGATTAATGACATGATATTTAAAAAATCATTATTACCATTTAATCTATATTAGCATTTTCTAAACTATCATAGTTCGTTACAGGTTAACAATATTATAATATAAATCTATGCAATACGATATTATGAAAGCTGTGTATATATATATATAAAGATATAACGAACACTTATATACTGAGAAGTTAAATGCTATGATATTGAATTATTAATAATTCAAAATAGAAATATTGTTTATGGAAATAAGTTTTCTTTTATTTGGATTTTGAACCGATTATTAGCATTAGTAATTATATGTATTTGGATTTTGAATGGGTTATTAGCATTAATAATTAACGTGTATTGATTAACGTGTATTGACCTTGATAGAGAAGGTTGAAATAAAATAAAAAAGGATAATTACGCAATTAATTTTAGCATTTTGGACATATATATGAACCATTAATCTAAAATGCACATATAATTAACAGTAAAATTTCTTCAAGAACCATTAAATAATATATTTAATTATTCTTAATATATGCTAAGTTGGGATAAGTAAACAAAGACGTTAAGTATCAATTGTTGGATCTTTGTCAATACTAAGTTATTATTGCAAGAGGAAGTTATAAATGCTACTAAAATTGGGATATATTTAATTATTCTTGGTATATGCTGAGCTAAATTGGGATAAGTAAACAAAGATGTTAAGTATCAATTGTTGGATCTTTGTCAATACTAAGTTATTATTATTGCAAGTGGAAGTTATAAATGCTACTAAAATTGTGTTATTGATATATTAATGTGTCATATTATTGTACATATGGGTGAAATTAATATTGTACATATGGGTGAAATTAATATCGGTGAGAAAAAAATTAAAAATATTAACTATTACAAATTTATATGAATATTATTATAAATGTATAATTATTTACAATTAGTTGTTATATATGGTGGGGGTTTGTTACAATTTTTATATATTGAGAATTTACATTTTTCATATTTAAATTTATGAAAAAAGCACCATAAATTATGGTAGGCAATAATCCAATTGCTGAAATGTAAGTGATGTATAGCATATTTATTTTTTACTTCTACTTAAATTTATGCAAAGAATTGCATAAATTATGGAAGGATAATTTTAAAAATTCAAACATTATCTGGGTGTATTATAGCCTAACTCAAGTGGGAAATAATTAAAAGGAAAAAAAAATGAGGTCATTTTTTCACCTGAGTTGAAGAAATTGACTGAGAATATGTAATGCCACAATCAATATGAAATGTTGTGTGAATTTTACTTCATAACTATAGAAAATGGTTAGCAAGAGGAAAATAAGCTAGTCATAACAATGAATAGTAAACATAAGTGAGTCAATTACCCACTTCACGCTTCACCCTTCTCACTTCATATCATGACTTGGACATGGTGCTTATGTTAGAAATATTGTGATTGGGCCGTGAATACTCAAATTCAAACAATTAATACGGATAGTGTTGATTAAGGTAAGTGTTCTTACTATTTGCATTGTTATGTTCGGTCATGGTATGCTATTTCCTTGTGTTATCTCTATTCTTGTGCATATAATGGCTACTTGATTTTCATTCCTATGACCATTATTGGTTGTTCATGATGATCTTATATATATTACATTATGAATTATTTCAAAAGGAAGTTAAGTGTGTTGTGAGAAAGGTAGGGTATTTATGAAACTAATAAGCCTTATAACGAAAGTTGAGAAAAAGGTTATGTATCATACCAAAGTGGTTGTGTTTGTTGTATTAAAAATCATTGTTTATAAAAAGTTGAAGTGAAAAAAATGTGTTTGTGACATTCTTAGTGGATACTGGGAGAAATTACTGGGAGAAATTTCTACCTAAGTCTAGACGGTTCATTAAATGTTAGAAATATAAACATCCACCTCAACTATATAACAAAACTAAATAAGTCCAGAATGTATTTGTGTTCAATCTTTGTACATATCTTTTAGTGGAACCTTTAAGAAATCTATTTTTTAGGGATGAGATACATGGTTCAAATTGCATTAATTCATGCATTACATTTCTTCCAAAATACTACCAACGTAATGTTAAAAAAAATGTCAAGTGAAAAAAATAAATTTAACTAGCTGTTCAAATTAAATGGAGTGAGAAGTTAAGACAATCCATCCAAAGTGTTGGTACATTTATTATTGCATGACAAGATCTAAATGATGTCAATTATTGCAGCCATAAATGCATCTAATTGATGATCGATACAAATGATTTATGGAATGAAAATGACAATTGAAACTCTATAGAACCCAAATTAAAATATTAAGAAAGAGGATTCACAAACTATTACAATCATATAAGTTCATGAATTTTACTTTCATAGTTGTTCACATCCTAGTCTCTAATTATGATTCACTTCACAAACATTAAAAAGGGTATGCTTTAACAATATTAAAATTTCTTTAACTAGTGTTTAGTTATCATTCATAAAGTCTCTAAATGTGCTCCCTTTAATATTACAAGTCTGTGGACTCGATTTCACACTTTTCTGTGTTCATTTGTGCTTCAATTCTCAATCTCTAATTGTGTTTTGTATGGACTTTTCACTTCTTAGAGCTTAAGAAAAAAATCAAACCCTTAACCTACTGGCCATTTAGAAAATGGCAATCTTATATGTAAATGTGTAAATAGATACCCTTGTGATACTCTCACTTGAGCTAGCTCCACTTTTCAAGATTTCTATATACAAGAGTTATCATAATATTTTACATATATAATATTTCTCAAACAATCATTGTGTCATTTAGTAAATGGAGTCTACAAGCACAAAATATCTAGCTCCCAAAGATGTGAGGTCCTTGAATAAAAGATTTGAATGACCTAGTCATAAATAAAAATCTACATCACATAACATAAATTCTTTATAATACCATACAGAGTACTCATAATATTCAGTGGGACAAGTATAGCCAAGATTTTGTACCTAGGATAATGTAGAGACTATACATCATAAACACCCCTCAATTGTTCACCATTTGTGATGCCCATTTTGACCTAAATAGTTACTTATGTTGATACCCTAGTTGTATTTTCATGTTGTTTCATTTATGTATGCTATGTAACATTGATGAATTTCAGTTGGACTTATGAAATTACTTATATAAACACTTAATGGATTATGGTTTCTTGATTAAAATATTTGATGAATGATTATTCTAATGTATGGTTACCTCATTTATTACTTACTTGTCAATGATTTATCTAGTGCATGATTTATCAGAGTTATGGTTTGTTTGATGTATGTATTAAAGGGGTATTATTTATCTAATGAATGACTTATCGGAGTTATAGTTTATCTAATGTAAGATTTACTTCCAGTTTATCTTTATGGAGTACAAAATTTTCATGTGGAAACTAAACCTAATAACATAATGATTAAGATTACTTATTAATATATATTTTGTTATTACGTATATGATTGAATGAGAAGTAACTTGTAGATTAAAAAGAAATATATGATAACCAATATCTATTCTTCTAATTGGGGAATATTAATACATCCAATGAGTACTGGTGTGATGTACATTGCTCTATTACATTTTGTATATACTTGATATGCATTATTAAGACATGAGTAAAGTCTAAATGGTAGGTGACATGATCTCCTGGCTGGCTTATTTGATGAAAAGTATCTAGCCAACATTGTAGTGTGGACCATATTAGGGTTTTGAACCTTGGTTTGAGGAGGGATGGAGGCATTTCTTGCCATGCAACCTCCAAGCATGGAATCATGGGAGGGCAGTGATGGATACACTCCCCTACACGCGTGATGATGATTTTTAGTTTTCTGTTGGGGAAGTTAGGTCAATATAGTTGACGCTTCTCTCATATTTGTTTTATCAGTGGTTAGATCATTATTTCCGATGCCACAATATATTGTAGTAGAGGATGGACAGGATGGGATTAGAAGTAGGTTAGGGAGGATAAGAGGATATGGGTTAGTTGGAGACTCTTTATGGGAAGTTGTATCCATGCTTGACTTACCTAATTCTACTACTATATCTCTCCCTATTTTGTTATGCTTTATTGTCAAATTTATATCAAACTCCTTCTGTCCTTTTCACTCTAACTTCAGGATGAAGTTTTCTGAAGGAGGGGTGTATGTAATGCCCTACTTGATTCTATCATGCCAATTTTTATTAGTTTTTAATCAACCTGAAAATATTGACTTATAATTATTAAGTAATATTAGTACATACCTACACTTGTGAATCTTTGATTTTATTTTCCTAATATGACTTTTATTATTTTTTTATATTCAATTTTCAATGTTTCTTCTCGAATTTACTTTTGGATAAAATAGGGTCTTCTTCAATTTATTTCTAAATTAAACATCCATATGCCAATTCTCGAAGTGTCTTCTTAAATTTACTCTTGGATAAGATATGATTTTATCCAATTTATTTCTAATTTAAATATAATTATTTCAATTCCCAATGTGTTCCAAGTTGTCTTCTCCAATTTAATTCTGAATTAAATATTAATATTTCCATTATCTAGGTGTCTCCTCAAAATATATTTTGGTATAAGATATGGATAGGAAACTCAAGATCATTAAATTAAAAGGAGGGGGGTAGGAGGGGTTTGTGTTCATGGCATTGATGATAGGTGTATGAGGTGGGTGAGAGCAAGAGACATAAAGGGAAGGAGGATGAGAAGACAAGGAGGAGATCATTGTTCTTTATTTTGGCATTGGATGATTTTATTGGGAGGAGGAATGTGGAGAATGAGAAGAGAGAGAATGGAGAGAAAAATGAGAGAACTCAAATTTGGATCTAATGCATAGTGTTAGTTTTAACTTAGACACACTACCACTGGTTGCACTTGGGATCAAAGCGTTAGGGAACGTATGGAGATTCCCTAAGCTAAGAAATCATTCCTAGTTGGCTGGGACATAAATTCAATTGGGCAGCTAGGAGGAGCATCCCAACCAATCCGATGTAATAGGTATTCTTCCATTTGTTGATTCATTATGTAAATTGCTGCAAAATGATTTCTTTTTAATGTTTAATATGTTGTTGATCAACTTTTACTTGTATGTTTTTATCAAGTAAATATATAGTTATAAACATGATATTTTCTTATTATTGTAATTAAATTGAATGATAAAATTTGTTTAGTTAGAATATGTAGGTTGGGTCCTCACACTTTGGAACAACTTCCCAATTTTATTGAGCTCTTCTACAGTCTAACTTTTAAAAACACATGATCTCAAATTTTAAAGTGCTAGTGCATCTAATGTTTATTTGCATACTTTTTATGATTGTCTTGGGTAGTTTTTAAATTTTTCTTGATTTTCACAACATGATCTTCTATTTCTCTGAGCACTTGTGGACCAACCATGACTCTATCTACTAGATTTCTCCAACTCGCAGGGGTATGACACATTTTGCCTTATAATTCTTCAAAATGTCTCATTTTTAATGAATCCCGATATCCATTATTATATGAAAAATCTACCAAATGTAGGTAGTCCTCCCATTTATATGGTTTACCAATTAGGTACATTTGTAAGATATCTTCAATCACCTTATTAATGCGCTCAATATTTCCATCAAGCTTTGGGTGGTATACAACACTAAAATTTAAATTAGTGCCTAACCCTTTAAATAATCTCATCCAAAAATTAGATGTGAACTTCAAATCCCTGTCAAAAATAATTTCCCTAAGCATGCCATATATCCTAGAAATTTCTCTCATAAAAACAATAACTATGTTAGTTACTTGATACATGGATTTCACTAGTATGAAATGAGTAGCTTTGGTAAACTTATCATGTCCTTTAGCTATCCTAGGAAAGCTAGTAATGAAATCCATTAACACCAGATCCCACTTCCACTCAAGAATGGGCATGGGATGCAACAAATCTGTTGGGTGTTTGTCTTTAGCCTTAACTCTCAAACATTCTAAACACCCTCAAAATGTAATTTTCTACACCCTTATTTAATACAAGCTAAAAATATTCCTTCTTTATCATTGTAATAGTTTATGGATAACCTAGGTGTCCTTCATAATGTAACATCCCTCGATATAACTCATAAAAAATAGATGGGATTATAAAATTTAACTAATTTTACTAGCATGTAATATTCCCCAATGACTTATCACATGTTCCTCAACTGATAATAAAATGATATAAACATGATCATTAAGTGAACCCACCTTAGAAAAACAATAGAAAACCTCATAATGAAATAATCATTAGTGCAATTTGTTAACATAATGCATTCTATTGTAGCTTGCATCATTAACATTGATCAATTAATGAAATCTTATTAATAACACATTGAAAAATGTAATTTCCAATGTCATGCAATGTAACAAAATCACCAAGATAACCAAATAGGAAAGCACATAATTGAACACTGATATACCCTAGAAACCTCGAAGGGAAAAACCAACAAATGTTTATTTTATTAATCATTTCGTGAGGGAGTTCACCCCACACTCAATGGAAATATGGGATTACATCCCTTGTCCATCATTGAATTTTTACAAAGGAAACATAACCTTTAATTCAAGCATAATTTACCAGAGACTGTTATATTAAACATGATGTCATGCTTCTCAAACACATTACCCAACATTTCTTCCAACACAATGTCTTCATGGCATGGTTGTCTCCTATTGTAAGTTACCTCTTGTAAACTTCATTTGATGATCCATCACTCTACATGTAACAATGGTTATGTATAATGACCTCATTTCCTACCATAATTTTTGTTATAATCCATCTTTCAATTGTTGCAAAAGAGCTTACTTTAGAAACTGCCACTCTACTCTTTATTAAAGTCTTAATTTTTCCTAAAAATATTATCATCAACAACTCTAACATTATAATTATCCAAAATATCAATTTATCAAAACCCAAAATATTATTACTTTTTCATCAAATAAATAAAGTTAGAATCGGGCCCAAGAGGGTAACTCAATTAGTGATTGTGAGAATGTGAAAGTTATGAAAAAGGAGAGGTTCAAGATTGAAATTCGCTTAGTTGTGACCAAGTGTATGGAGAGGAGGACAAGTTATAGAACCCTGAAGGATTACTAATAGTTACGTGTGAAGCGTGATATTGGGTTCCTCTGGGAGACAAAAAAAAGATAAATATATAAAGTGAGAATTGAAATCTCAAATATTCAATCTCTAAAAATTATCATGTTAGTGTCACTAATAATATTCTATGCATTATACTATTTGCATTTTACACGTTCCTTCATATGCATAAACTAGACTAAAAGTCAAATCTATAACTAATATTTTACCTTTACATGCATCATCAAGTACTTAACCATGAATATTTAACATATGCAATAACTTAATCATTATATGTAAAACCACACTTTTAATGCATTTAACCCAAATTCAAAAAACATGGGAATCAATTTGTACAACCATGGTATTGTTTTCGAGTTATTTTTCTTGTTGTAAAACCATGGCTAAGAATCTACTTGTTTTTTAAATACAAAACCATGGGTAACAATCTACTTATTCCCTTCAACGCACAATCATTCTTCTCTTTTTTAATGCAACCATGTAAGTTAGTACTATGAAATATGACTAATCTTGTTATTTTATTCCACTACGTAATACAAAAAAACACAATAATAATTGTGTGTTTATTTTCCCATACCTTGAATGCATTAAATAAATGCACACATTTATAAATCCATGTATATTTATCCACCTTTCACATGCATAAATGCATAAACATTATAAAATCCAACTCTTATTTCACATGTAATAAAATAAATGCATAAATATTATAAGATCATGTCTAGTCATCCTCATTTCACATGCATTAAAATAAATGCATAAAGATGAATGCCTACTCATCCTCGTTTCACATGCATGGAAATCAATGCAATGTATTTCGATATGAAACCCACATTTATATTATTAACCTCCAATTGCAAAGCATTCATACCATGTAATAATTCTACATGCCAACGTTTAAAATAGGTGTATCATAAAATTCCAAGAGGCGTCAATGCATACCATAAATTTCAAGACGGGATTTACACGTACCACAATAATCCATTCACTGCAAAGCATTTCAACTCAGTATATTAATTAATGGTATTTTCCTAATGTATTATCATGAAATAAAATAATTATTGTGCCAAATACACAACCCTTAAACATGCACAAACATTGGAAATCTATGAAAAAATATAGAAATGGTCTTGGTCTCCTTTAAGAGGACAACAAAGAAAATAGATACATCTTATTATGGTGTTGGTAATTGTAATCTACATGTAGCCATATTGATTTTATTGAATGTTATAAATGGACCACAATATTTTAGAGACAAATATAACTATTAATGCATAAATCTTTGGCTTGCTTTATTCTCCATTTGCCTAAAATCATTCTTTATTATTTTCTCAAGAAAATTAACATAGTTAACTTATATTTCTGTGCACAAGAACCATGGAATATTTTCAAAGAAAACTAACATAGCTAACATATATTTTCTACACGAAAGAACCATGCAATCTTCTCAAAGAAATTAACATAGTTAGCTTTTATTTTCTATGCACAAGAGCCATGCAATCTTCTCAAATGATTTAACATAGTTAACTTAGCTTTTCTATGCACAAGACTCATGCCATCTTCTGAACGGAATTAGCATAGTCAACTTATTTTTTCTATGCACAAGAATCATGAAATCCGACATGTCATGCTTACATAACATCCCTTCACCTCATTCCTTTTCTATTTTCAATTGAAATGGCTCAACTTATATGCTCATAGGGTGAGGTCTTGGGTTGAAATTAACGCTAGATTTGTTAACAACAAAGATCTTTTAACCCTCAGTAGAAAGAGTGGAATACCAACAAGGTTGGAAAATTCGTTGTTTCCTTCAAATGTTATGCTTCAAAGCATAGTTACCCATGGATCATTCCAAATTTTGCAAAAGAGACATGACCATTCATGGCCAAATCTCACTAGTTAGTGAAATTAAAATAGAACATGACCTTTAGCATAATCAACCAATTGTCGAAAGAGAGCGAACAAGAAAGAAAAAACAATAAGTGGATGAAGTACCCCACAACTACCATTACACATAGAAATGACTTCAACATTCATTAACTAATATTAAGGGTATAGAAGTAAACACAATTCAATGCCTAAGCAGTAAACTATAACTTGACTGAGAAATATAAGAAACTGCAAGCACCGATAACCTTTGCCCCTATATCACTACCCTCACATGCAATAGTTAGAGATACATTTAGATGTACATTAATGAACCACTGCCAATAGCCATAGAATAATTGATTTCACATACCTCTCCATAGAATTAAACAAGACCCAAAGAACTCATGCATGTCCTCTTAATTCATAACATCTGGGTTTTCCTAGTAATTGGAAGATCAACGATGTTTTATTTCTTTTGTTACTCAAATGGTAGTCATAAGTTGTTCAAAATTGACTAAAGTTTTCTAACTAATTCTTTGCACCAACCAGTTGAATCACATCAATAATATATATTTTTATGTTAATAAAATCATAGTTTCTAACATAAATGTGCTGGCTATAAGCATATTACACATAAGTCATCCTATGCATTTCCTTCTGAATCAACTCTTTCACCTCTTGGACATTTGGTACATATCTACAACTTCTATAGAGAACAATTACATCTTCTCTAAGTTGATAACATAAATATTTATGTTACTTTTCCTCCTAATACAAATTATGATTGATGGCCAGATGTTGTTGATTCAAATTTACAGCTTATTTAACTATGGATATTATATCTTCCTTACATATACTTACTATTGAAGCATGCATCAAATGTACTCTTCAACTAAGAGAATCTACCACTTTTTATCCTTTCTATTAATGTACTTAATCTTGAAATCGTATTCAGCTAACAACTCTAGCCACCAGATATGTTGAGATTTCAAATTCAGTTGTTTAAACAAATCTAGTAAACCATATCGATGAGTCTATAATTCAAATATTTAGCCCATGATATAATGTATCCACATCTTAAGATCGTGAATGATAGATTGAAATTCCAAGTCATGTGAAATGTAATTATTTTCATGTTCCTTCAACTTCATCGACTAATAACACACAACATGCCCATTCTACATAAGAACTCCTCCTAGACCTTCTTTACATGGATATATGTATAGAAGGAAATTTGCATTTGGGTATACAATATTTATAAACAGAGCACTTGTTAACAAATCCTTCAAGCAATGGAAGGATTCTTCACACTTCGAAGTGTATTCAAATTTTACACACTTCCTTTGCAATGAAGTAATAGGGTAAGAAATTCTAGAAAGCACCCCAATGAACCTCTTGTAATAACCAACTAGGTCCATAGAATATATGAATTTTATAAAATTCTTCATTCTTGGTCATTCCTTGATGACACTAATATTTTTTGGGTCCACAACTATATCATCCTCCAAAACGACATAGCCCAGGTAATGTATTTGTCTCTACTAAAATTAGCATTTACACAACTTAGCATATAGTTGGTTCTCCTTAAGTACCTGTAGAACTAGTTTGAAATGTTGTTTGTCATCCTCCTCTAACATAAAATGTATCAAAATATCATCTAGGAATACAATGAGAAACTTATCCAAATATTCCCTAAAGCCAACTTTCGTTAAGCATATAAAAGCACATGATGCATTCGCTAAACCAAAAGGCACCACCATTAGTTCATAATGTCCATAACAAGTTTTGAAAGTTGTCTTACTCATTTTTAATATGTAGCTGATGATTACTAACCTTAAATCAATCTTGGAAAATACCTTAGCTCCTCGAAGTTGATCGAACATATCATTTATCCTTGACAATGGATATTTATTCTTAATAGCCATTTTGTTAAGTTGTTGAAAATCCACAAATAATTGTAATGATCCACCCTTTTTCTTGAAAAACAAGATTGGAGCACCTCATGGTGATACACTTGGTCATCTGTACCCTTTCTTTAATAACTCCTCTAATTGCATCGACAATTCTTCAACCTCTAGACTACTCATCCTATAAGTCACTTCAAAAACCAAAGCAAGTCTAGGTACCAAGTCGATGTAGAAACTTATATCCTTCGGTGAAGGCAATCTTGGGATCTCAAAAAATGCATTAGCATATTCTTGTAGCATAGGATAATCATCCAAGTTAACTGACTTATCTCTATTGGGTTCTTCCAGATGAGTTTCTAATATTTGGAATCCCTTTCTAAAATCCTTCTTTCACTACAAAGTTGATATCTCTGACATTATAATTCTAGGAAATCCTTGTACCTTCCTTGCATGACCTTCATCATCAATACAGGTAAAAGACTTGCTATAGAAATATAGAATCACCTGGTGATTCTCTATCCAATCCATGTCGATTAAACAATCATAAGATCCCAATTAGATTATATTTAGTTTAGTCTTGTTATTTTTGCCATTCAAATCAAGTGGGCATTATTTCACTAGTTCTATAACTCTTCTCTTTACTCCTATAGCTAATTGAACCAACCATTCACTTCGATGCTTGGCTTCCCAAAATTAAACTTATTTTATAGTTTTAGATCAATATAACTATTACTATTTCTTGGAGTAAATCAAAATAGCAATAGTTTGGTTATGTATCTTACCTTGAATTTCAATCATGTGTGCTTGGTGCTCAACCTACTTATTATCCAACACAACCTAGATCGTGGGCATGCCTCTCCCCAAATCCTCCACTATATCATATATTTTCATGTTATGCATGACCCTCTTACTCCCAACCTTATGAGGGTAGTCATTACATCTACAATATCTGTGACAACCACAAATTTTTATAGGTTCAAAGTATGGTTCCTTGTTGGAAAAGTCATCACCTTTACGTTTACTAAAAATAGAAGTTGGTTATTGTATCAACCATGAGACATTATCGAAATATGAGGGTTTGAACCCCTTCTTTGTTCATTATATGAAACTCTCGTTCTTACTATCCCATGCCTTTTGTATAGTTGATTTATTCTTATTCTGCTCATGTAATTGTTCAACCTGCCTCAAGATTGCATCCAAGGCCTCTAACTCATCAAATTTCAGCTTGACTACATAGAATGGGGATATTCCATTGACATATCTCTAAATTTTGACTTTTTCATCCTTAATAAAGCTAACATATCTTAGCAACTTCATGAAATTTTGGCCATATTCTTCCATAGTCATGTTACCAAATTTAAGTTCAATAAATTATTGCATCTTCATTTCATAGTAGTACTTAGATAAGTATTATTTTTTAGAGTATTCCTTAAATTACCCTCATATCAACTTCCTCTCATCCAAATACTTTATGTCCTTCAATTGTTCCCACCATAGTTTAGCCTTACATTTTAGGTAGAATTAGTTGAGCTTCTAAATTTCAAGGGTAATTAAATAGTTGTAGACACCTCTGTATCTGTGACAACCAAGCCTCACCCTCTTGCCCCTTTTTATGTTGTCCGTTAAATGTGGGTGGCTTAGTCTTGTGTAGTTCTTCTTGAAAATTTCTCCCATCACATTTCTTCTTTCTAGTCCTTCTCATCGATGACATATTATGGTTGTTATTTGACTTTGAGATAGTGTAATCCCACTTATGTGACCTCCTTTCAACATAAAATTATGTTATATGTATGCATGATTTAAGTTTAAATTAGAGAAATTCTATTAATAATATTATTTTCATATGTTTATTTGGTTTAGAAAACGTGAAATTGAATATCAATTATATTTATAATGGGATCATGTTAGTTGAAATTTAATTAGAAAGGGGAGGATTAATAAACCATGGTTGATTAATACTAAATATGTTGAAGTTATGGTTGATGGTTTATTAAGGTCATCATATAGTTAACTATGGGTGACCATGGTTGCCCACATCTAACTATAGTTGACTATGATAGATCATGATTGACTATGGTTGACCATGGTTGATTATTGTGGACCATAGTTTTCAATGATAGACTATATTTGTCCACATTGACAAAGTATGGTTGTGGTTGACCACATTCAACCATGGTGACCTTGGTTGACCATGGATGGCCATGTTGAGCATGGTTGAGTAGTCGACCTTGGTTGTGCAAGGTGGATTGTGGTTACTATTGTTGACCAAAGATGACCATGGTTGACTATGAAAAATTAAAGTTGACTATGGTTGACCATCGTTGACCATGCTCAACAATGGTTGACTATGGTGACTATGGTTGATGAAATATAACCATAACTATCCATAGTTCATTAAATTTGACAATTGTTGACTATGGTAGTACATGGTTGACTTTGGTGAGCTATGGCTAACTATGGCCAACCTTAGTCAACCATGATAAATCTTGGTTAACCATAATAAACCACGATTAATTGTGATCAAACATTGTTTACATGGTAAACCGTGATCATGCATGGCCATTTGTCATCAACCATAGTCATCCGTCGACATCATGGCCAACCATGGTCAAACTTGGCCAATCATCTTGACCGTGCACAACCGTGTTAACCATGGGTGAACATAGCTTACGCAAGATATTGGTGGATATCCAACATTTGTAATTCACCTTCATTTCCATTGTCAATAATGGTTGACTACTATAGTGTTGTACCATGAGACAACCCCCCCATTTATATATAGTAATAGCTAATGTTAGACATATAAATGGCGACCTTTTTTTTCAATTTTTTAGTCTTTAAAAAATAAATCCTAACTCTAAGAAATTGCCTTCAAAACTCTTAGAATGACATAAGTTTAGGATCCTCATCACAAATTACCAATCACATTTTTCCCATCTAATGATCATAAACACCTTAAAGAAATTGCAATATGCAATCAAACCTCCCGTTGTAACATACTAATCAAAACCCCTTAAGAATTCACAATCGCATTTTGCAGGAGTCGCAAGTAAATAAGACATGCCACTATGTCATCCATTAACAATTTGTGAAATGTGATATTGCGATATTTACAATCCCATTTCACATTGTAAGTGAGCAACCCTATATAGCATCAATTTAAAAACTGCAATGTGCCAATAAAGAAGCAAGCATGGGAAGTAACTATGTTTTAATATAATAATCAATGGCTTGTCAGGGTAATTAATGTTTAGCGGCATGAGCAGAGGTAATTATTTTCTAAGTTATGGCTAGTTAATGTTTGAGTATCTCATTTGAAATCCTCACATGATTCAAAGTCATTTCACAAAGATTTTAGCCTTAATTGCCCAACATTGTCTGTCCGGATATATCTCGTCCATTTTAGGCAAGCTACAAAAGACATGTCATTGCAGAAGGTGATGTAGAAATAGAAACAACAGAGAATTATAGAATTTGAGCTAACAGAAATGTCTCCTATATTATTTGATACAGTGTACACTGTCGATGGGGGAGAAACAACTTGGGAGGTCATATACAATAGGCTTGAGGATGAGCGTCCCAAGATTATTGTCACAAAAGTGACAGCTGACTCAATAAAACCTTCGAGACTCCAATTAAAGGATTTTTCCTATTCTTTCCTTCACAGAATAGGAGCAAGAGAGAAAGTCCTCCCATACACAGGTATGATTAGGTGGCTGGTGGAAAACCTCACTATTGAAGATAGGCAATTTAGGAACTTGAGAATGGAACTCATGGGGTCATTGAAAGCGGAAGACCTAAAGCAAATGTACCATATACCTAGCCCTCAAGATATATATATGATAAAACATACATTTCCATATTCGTAAAGAGGAATGAAGAACCCTTCAAGTTGATCCAGGGCTAGAGGTTACTAGAGAACACGTTCAAATTTGATTAAACGGGTATGTATCATGTAGCCTCTTTGGAAAACCCCTACAACTATGCAGTTCTTATGTTATGTAGACTATATGGGTTATGTAATAATGCTAAGTTTTCCTTAAAATGGATTCCTTTGATTGATGCCTGTGCCAATTCCTAGATTATGAATTGGGACACCATCCTATCGGATAACCTAGACACTGTCATCACTGAATATTGATAGAAGAGATCCTCCCTCCAGAGAACCTTCCTCCATTCTATTTCAGTGCCTACATTATGCATGCCATCTATTTCTACACTAAATTTCCAATCGTGGATTAGAAATGGACCTTGCAGGACCCCTACCCTATCCATCTCAGCCATAAACAAATTTGGGAATCCCATTATATACCCCATTTCTATAAAATATGGCATGTAGTTATTTTTCCATTACATCAATTAGTTTTCAATAAGAAAGCTCCCAGGTTTTCCCAAGAAGTTGTTACATACCTTCATGCAGTTGGAAAATATTTTGTTGAAGAATGGTTCACCCACATTAGGGTTTTTGGTAGTATAGAAAACCCACATGTACTCCTTTCGTATGTCTCTGATAAATTGTTAGCAAGAGAAATAGCACGCCAGACTGTGGGAAAAGGATTGACCAAAGTTCTGAAAGAAAACAAGAAGTTATTATGGCCATCTTTTCCTATTAGGTGTGGTCCCTTTTCATTAGAAAATTTTGACCATGCAATAAAGCAGTTAGTAAGCCTGGAAAGCCTCAGGCTCCATACTTTTACCAAAAATCAATCTGATCTAGACAAGATAGCGCATAACATCACTATTGCACTAAAGATCAAGCCTTATAACCATGAGGCTAATGATTTTGAAGACCTTTTATAGTCAGATCAATCCTTCAAACAATCGTTCGAATGGGCAAAGAAAAATCTGTCCTAGAGATTTTGAAAGCTTTCAGGAGTTCATAAAAAAAGGCTCGAGGTAATCCCACTACAGCTGTTAAAAATCTAGGACAAGCCTATGCCTAGTGTGCTTGTCAATAGTGAAGGACCTGATTCTCGCATATAGTCTCAAGTAGATACAGGGAAAGCAGTGAATACAGGGAAGGCCCAAGACACCGAGAATAGAGCAGAATCCAACAAGAAGTTAGCTGAAAAGCAGGGTATGAATACCCCACCCAAGTATATAAGTTTCAAGATCAAAAGTAGTAGTTTAGAGCAGGAGTGGGAGTAATTCAATAAGAAACTGCAAGACACTCCAAACACAACTGATACCCAGGAAGCTATGGTGTATCAAACTCCTCTACATGTTCAAAAAAAATATAGAATATGAACCAATTGATGAGAAAATGACAACGTCTCAGTAGCTCGAAATCTTCCCCGCTCTGCCCACATAAAAAATTGTCTTGAAGGTGACTAAAATCCCTCCTCTTGATGTGTTCTACTGCCCAATGCACAAGGTTGCAGTAAGAAGATAGATAAGAAGGGGAAGGATAGATAAACCTAAACTATCATGTGGGAATGAGTCAATGGACATAGTTTGGAAAAACATCCCTTCCAACCCAACTAAAAACTTGACTAGATTTTCATAGTTTACAGGAGCATATGCAACTCCCACCATGGAAAAAGCTAGCAAAATATATGTTTTGTTGAAGGAAAAAGAATAGAATATTGCACAGCTTGAGCAACAGCTTAAAACAGAGAAGGCAAGTGTGAACCGGCACGCTACTGAGCAACTGGCCCAATTGCAATAGAGCATGGAGGTGATGAACATAAGCCATGAAGTTGACATATCGACTAAGAACATGCAACTCCAAGACTTGAAAAAAGCCATGGAAAGATATAAGGATGTTGCTACTATCGAGGAATTCATCAAAGAGGTGCTAGAGCTTAATTTTCTCTTATTAAAAACTCAAGAACAATTTTTCCAAAAGATGTCACATATCGCTCCTTATCTAATCACTAGTGAGTAGCTAATGGATAAAGTGATTGACCACATAACTGATTTTACTGATCTAAACAACATAATATCATAGTTTATCGAATGGCAAGAAATAGAGGAGGGGAGGAAAGCTAATCTGCCTAAGATTGAGGAGACATAAAAAGACATTCTTTTCAGGGATTGGGATGCAAGGATCAAACAAGTTGAGCTAGTAGTGGCAAGAGTGGTCGGGGTGTCAAAGAACATAGTAAAGGTGGAAAACCATACTTTGTTTACCATCGACCCGGTGAAAGAAGGCAACCTAAAAGGACTGCCTGATCTAAATGACTTGCATAACAAATGGAAGGAAAGAGAGAAGACTCAAATGGAAGAAATCACAAAATTAGCAAAGATTGATTCGGAGTTGTATCGGCAATACCTCGTCAAGCCACATAGTCAAATCATGACCCTTAACTGTTCACTCCATTCAACTTAGTGGATGTTGCCACCTCTCACAGATGTAATTATCGCAGGACAGGTCAGAACATAATTTGGGGCACCTTCTCAAGTCAAACCGATGGTCGATATATGTGATTTGAAGGACAAGCTAGTAGACTAAAAAACATCATCATAGCCTATGCTGATCAGCTCACTTTTTATTTTTAGAGTTAGTTAACTAGTTAGGAGGAAGGTTGTTTGGAACCTCCTTAAAATTTTGTATAATCTATTTTTGAACACTAGTTAGAATAGTATTTATAGCCTTCTCATGCATTTAGAGAAGGGTCGAGAATTTTATCAAAAAATTTGCAAAGAATGTGCTATTTTAAGTTTGTGAATGCTTTGGTGAAATTATGGGACATGATAGTTTCTTTTAAATATGAGACTAATTTCCTTTGTTGATGCACTTTTGTATACTTGGAAGATAATTTGATCTGATGAAAGGAGTTGATCTATGTCATTAGTCAAATGAGCAAAACTTTACATATATGGTACTTTTATCTTATATGATTAGCCTTGTTTCTGTTTAATTAGTGACAACACGTTATTTTCGTGAATTGTATATGAGCTATGTTTTTTCTATTAAGAATTAATTGCGCTATTATATGATGCCTAACTAAGATTATTTATTTTCATATATAATATTAGATATATATTATATATTATTATATATTATATTTATATTACTTCATCACATATGCAATATATTTTATACATTTCTTTGACTAACTATTTCATCAAAGAAATTATCTTTACATGTTATCATCTATGTTGAATGCATGATTGATCTTTATTATCACATGTCAAGCAGATATCTTTGTAGATTGCATATTATACAGAAATACTCGAGTTTATATTAGATTAAGTTAGCTAGATATTTTCATTATAGACTAGGTCATTTAAGTTATCATTATTATATTGCAATCACTTTTAAACCGCCCACTCTCATTTTGGAACTCATACTGGGAAATTGGTCCCATTATCTCAAGTCTGAGCCGCCACTTTAAACGGAAAAGGAGTTGTCTTAAGGTCCAGACCGGGTGGTTATCCCCCATGTTGGAGCAGTTGAAATCAGAGGCCTCAACATTCTGGCGCTAGAAGGAGGGCAATCCGACTATGAATGGCTTAAAAATATAAATATCAATTGAAAAACATTCATACGAGTCAAAACCCCTCCACCACTTCTACACCTTCTAGATCTCATTCAAAATATTCAGATCAGAAATCTGAAGTTATAGAAACATCTCCCTCATCTCCTGAAGTAGTAAGACAATCACCTTCTCCAGATTACACTCCCAAGTCTCCACAATTCCATTCTTTGATACAGAAATTGGAACAGATATCCTTTTCTTCCGAGAAACCAGAGAGGCCCGAAGCTTCTAAAGAAAGTGTTACTTCCTTATTACAAGAAACTAGTGTATTAACTAGATTGCAATGTGAAAAGATCGAAGTAGCCCATTTTTAGTTTCCCATCCCTCCACGACATAGGAAAGTTATCACGTCAATATCTAAATTGGATACCAGTGAGGTCACATCACCCTTCCATCCATTCACTTCTCCATCCATTTCTGCTCAATCCACTCCTTCCCAACTATCCAGTTCCCCAACTAGTACTGTTGCTAGTAGTACTAGCCCAGTAGTAAGTTCTTCGCCATCTATAATGTTAGGTCCCTATACTACTAGTGTAACCCCTTATTGTTATTAGTACAACCCGCTTATTATATTGCTGTGCCCATGTAGTCCCCATATTGTTATTATTGTGCCCTTACATAATTATTGTTATGTCGGCTTTGATTATATTATGACCCCTTAGACTCCTATATATAGAAAGGACGTCTTTTCATTTGTATCATCTAAGAATTTTTCATTTGTATAATGTAAAGGAGGTTTCCCCCTTGAAGAGGTTTATTTCTAAGGCATTTATCTATCTTTTCTATCTTTTTGTGAGGTGGTTTCATAACATTTGGTATCCAAGCTTTGGATTCTAGGGCTTCGGTGCTCCAAATAGGTCATCGTGGAATTTTCTCTATAATTGTTTTTATGCGAAGTTTCAGAAGTGAAAAAAACCCATTTGAGAAGAAATCGATATGAATCTCGAGTCTGAATTTCAGAGATTGTATCACTATATTTGCGGAGATACGATATGAAGAGTTTAGGGTTTTTGTAAGCTCCAAAATCTATGCTAAAAGAGGTCATCGTGGAATTTTCGTTATAACTCTTTCACTTTGATGTTTCAGAAGCTAAAAAAAAACCCATTTGAGAAGAAATCGGTTTGAACCTCAGCTCTGAATTTAAAATCTTGTCTCGCTATATTCTCAAAGATACAGTGTAAGGAATTTAGCGTTTTTGCAGACCCTCGAATTACATTCCAAATAGGTCACTGTGAGAAAATCGTCATAACTGTCTCTTTAGCATCAGAGTGAAATTTCATAAGAAGTTACAAAAAGAGGATGGACTTTAGTTTCTTGTCTATATTTTTTAGATCCAAAGGTCAAAATAGTGACACGTGGCACTTCATACAAGTTCGTTCTTCTGAAGAGCTCTATAATTAGGTCATCGTGGGAGATTTGGAATAACTCTTTCTTGGATGATAAAATTTTGATCAGATTGGTTGCATTGGAAAGAGGACACAAAGATCTAACACAAAAAGAAATTTTAGAACATGGAGATCTAAAATTACAGAGTTACAATCATTTCAAGATCGAGCTCCTAAAATCAAGGAAAATTGAGATGAGGAAGTTTGATGGAAAGGATATGGTAAATTGGATAATACAGATGGAGAAACATTTTGATATACATGGTGTACCACTATTACAAAAGGTATGTATTGCATCTTCATATTTAGAGCAAGATCAATTTTATGGTATAAAGGGATTTTTTCTCGTAAACCACTTGTTACATGGTCAATTTTTACGAAGGAAATTATAGCACATTACGAGGATACAAAGAGCAACAACTTCTTTAGACCAACACCACAACAATTGGAAGAAAAAAGAGAAAAAGGGCTTTGTTACAAAGTGGAAAGGAAAATTATGGCAACAAGGAAGTCTACCCCTCACAAATATAAAGATGGAAGTGTTGTTTCTCCTAGCCTTCCACAACCTACAAGGGTTACACCACAACAATTGGAAGAGAAAAGAGAAAAAGTGATTTGTTACAATTGTGATGACAAATACATTAAAGGTCATAAGTGTGCTGAGAAGAAATTATTTTACATTGATTGTGGAGAGGAGGAAGAAAAGGATCAAAAAATGTCAAAAGAAGAGTATATACACCAGGAACCAACCCTAGAGAAAGAAGAAATGAATCTAACCATATCTTGTAAATCATTAGAAAGAATTACTACTCCTCAAACTCTTAAGATAGAAGGGCATATCAAGAAGGAAAAGGTTCAAGAAGTGAAAGATCACATCAAGAAAGAAGAAATGAATCCAACCATATCTTGTAATGCAATGGTGAGAATTACCACTCATCAAACTATCAAGATAGAAGGACATATCAAGAAGATAAATGTTCAGGAAGTGAAAGATCACATAGAGCATCAAGAACTAAATCTGACCATATCTTGTAATGCACTGGAAGAAGCTACCACTCCTCAAACTCTCAAGATAGAAGAACATATCAAGAAGAAAAGGATTCAAGTAGTGAAAGATCACATCGAGCATCAACAACAAGTTCTCCAACTTTTAAAGAATAACACCACTTTGGTGCATAATCGAATGAAACAACAAGCAGATCAGCATCGCAATGAAAGAAGTTTTGATGTAGGTGATTGGGTATTTTTATCGTTACATAAATACAAACAAATTTCCCTCAAAAAGTTATTTATGAGAAGGAAATGTTGGCAATACTACACACACTTGAGAAATGGTGACCTTACCTAATGGGAAGACACTTCAAGGTAAAAATGGATCATGATAGTATTAAATACTTTTTAGAACAAAGATTGTCCTCTGAAAAGCAGCAAAAATGGGTCACAAAGATGTTGGGTTATGACTTTGAATTCATCTACAAGAAAGGGAAGTAAAATGTTGTGGCATATGTACTCTCAAGAAAGGATGAGGATATGGAAGCATTGTTGTGCGCCATTTCTATTATCCAACCGGATTGGATAAACGAAACAAAGTATGAATGGAAGAAAGATGAAGAAGTGTGGCCACTCATTCAAAAGTTAAAGAAGATCCCAGTTCAAACAATATTTCCAAAACTTGACGAGGAAGGAAAAATCATATTGGAGCATGGAGCATTCAAAGAAACAAGAACCTGATAGCTACAAAATTGATCATTTTCAGAGTATCTCATCAAGTGGAAGAACTTACCTGCTAAATATTCCACATGGGAGGACAAGAATTTTATACAGGAGCATCAAGAACTACTCAAGCATTAAGGACAACACTTTTTGAAGGAGAGAGGCATGTTAGGTCCCTATACTAATAGTGTAACCCCTTACTGTTATTAGTACAACCCCCTTATTATATTGTTGTGCCCATGTAGTCCCTGTATTGTTATTATTGTGCCCTTACATTATTATTGTTACATCGACTCTCATTATATTATGACCCCTTAGACTCCTATATATCAAAAGGACGTCTTTTCATTTGTATCATCTAAGAATTGTTCATTTGTATAATGTAAAGTAGGTTGCCCCATTGAAGAGGCTTATTTCTAAGGTGTTTATCTATCTTTTCTATCTTTTTGTGAGTTGGTTTCATAACATATAACTACTTCTAGAGTAGCCTTCCCATCTTCCCAATCTCTGACTCAAGCTATGGCCAATCAAACCGCTCAACCTTAGACAAATCTTGATGTTGTTCTGGTTGCTAATCCAAATGCTCTTCCAGAAAACCTAGAAAAGTGGTTACCTAATTACAATCCTGATGATGGTCTTCCAGCTAAAGAACATATTCTTAGACATATACATGGCAACAACATAATATTAAATATAAGCATGAGAGTATATCTATTATTAACAAATGATATACATTTATAGTACATTCACATGAGCTTTGGTTTCATATCCCAAGGTCTCTTGGACTTCCTTAGACTATTCAACTTCCACACCAACGCCTAGAGGATTAGGTGTTCAACATTCCCCCCCTTAATCTGAATGGCTATGTATGAGTCCAAGAAGAGAGTTGTAATACAAAATGTGCAAAAAATGCATGGCAACACTAGGTTGAATGTGTTCTCTCAAATGTTGGTAGAAGGGAGGTGGTTTAAGTTTCACCACCAACACTGGAACGCTTAGTGTAGTTCCCAGAACTCTTCCAAGTCTGGCATGAATCTCAAGTATTTTGCTAGAGGAAGTGCTCCTGATATTTTGAAGAGGGAAACCTGGGGGTCTCACCCCACATAAAAGGGAGAACCTCAACCTGAAAAGGGAGGTCTCAACCTATGATGGTTTACGGATGACCAACAACTCTGGAATGCTTAATGCAATTCCTAGAACTCTTCCAAAACTAGCAAGAAGATGAAGTATTCTACTAGAGGAAGTGTCCCCAATTCTTTGAAGAGGTATCATTGATTGAAGGCATGGTCAAGGGCATATTTTTCTCAGGCTACAACTCTGAATCTCATATGGCAGGTTGTGGCTTAGGCTCGCTTGATGTGGATTTGAAGCTTGTATATGACCATCACTTCCCCCCCTGTTAGATCTAAGGTGAGAAGACAAAGTGATCTCAACTGCAAGATTTTTCAATATTCAAGAAAAAAATGTGTTGTATGAGAAAAATATCTTCTTAGTTGTTGAAGCTTATTGCCAAGAAGCGATCCATCCAAGATCAATCTTTGTTCATGCAGGAGATTTGTTTCTAAAGCATCTGTTTGAAGAATGACTGGTTTTGTGAAAATGCTTACATGGGTGAAGATCAAAATAGTGATATTTCACACGGCCAACTCGGTCATAGTGTTTGCATTTCACAATCTGTTGTTGTTGTTGTGGAAGAGGAGAGAAATCTGGAAGAGCTGAAGGTGAACTGTCATGAAGGAATCCAGCACTCTAAAACTGAATGGGCTTTGAGTAATCTGGAATATGAAAGGAAACCTCCTTATCATATCAAATACCTATTATGTGCTTGTTTCTAAAAACCTCTTCCCAAGGTCTGATAATGGGCTTGGGAAGTGCAAACTAAACTTCTGCATATGCATGTGACTCTGCGGCTTTAGTGGGCACTGGATCTGAATCAACTGTAACATTATTGTCTTGCTGTTCATGGGAGTCTATTTCAATATTCTGAATAGAAATAGGTTCATAATGATCACTCCACTGCTGTAATTATTCCTCCAGGAATTGAGATTCAAGCTGCAAAATGGCAATGTTTTCTTTTGCATGTTGTATACATGTCTGAATTTTGGAGAGAGAGTCTTTGTTGATTCTGAATTTCTTGTCAATTGCTGAGTGTATTATAGTATTTAGGAACTCTAATACTTCGCCAATTAAAACTATTTCAGAAAAAATGTACCAATATTATAGCCAATACAAATTTCTTCTCTCCTCCACAAAGTAATTCTTTTATATAAAATGTCGAGAATACACTAACAATGGTTCTATTTATTTATAGAGAAAATTCCATAAAAATGTTGGTGCAATCATATAGATTTTCCAATACATAGTAGAGGCATATTTGACCCACAACACTAGTACACCACCACTCAGTAGCAATAAATATGACTCCAAAATTAGTGTTTAACGCACATACCAAGTTTTGCAACTATACAACACAAAGAATGGCACCAACACAATGCATAAAGATGCACATACATTCCTAAACACTCACGCTGTATATAAACACATTTACTCTGCAACCCATCTCACAAATATATTGTAGAATGCACATATAACACCAACCTTCAAGTAACTTGACAATATGCATTCACAATCTTTTGTTTTATCCAACGGACAAGTGTACAAACTTCAATGATTCAATAGAGAAATAATGCACGGTTGAGTAGATATTCTACGTTCCAGTTTAGAGGTAATGTTGAAGACAATAGAGCTACTACTTTCCACCACTTTCCTTCAGAAATTGATAAGCCTTTCCCAAAGTCTCTTGTTTCCAACAAAACGAAGATCCTTTCCGGGACAAAGTATATCAACACCCACTTCGTATGAGTTGGATTAGTGATATTTATGTGCTAGAAAGATAGGTAGTGTGATTGGGAAAGGCGGCAGTATTATAAAATGCTTGAGGCAAGAAACTCATGCCAAGATCAAAATTGCATATTGTATCCCTAATGTGGAAGCGAGGGTTATTATTATCTTCAACTCTCGAAAGGACCAACCAAAAGGAGAGAGAATTTTCCAGAGTTTCCTCGTTCCGCCAAGACTTACCACTTCTGCCAAATTTAGTCTATCTATAAATTATATTCTGTGATTTCCTACTGGTGGGCTAGTTGGAGGTGTTAAGGATAATCGTTAAAAACGAGAAGCTATTCCTTCAAGTTTGGGTAGAACTTCTTCTCGGGTTTCCTTTGGAGTATCAGTCATCATCCTCCAATTTTAGTTATTATGCTAAAATAGTAGAACTATTTAATTTACCCGGTATATGGCAAACCTTAAAATTTTCCACAGAACCAAAAGGAATTAAAACCCCAGTTCATAACCTTATCGCGTCCGAAATTTAAATTAACGCACATTCATCTTCCATTGCGATCACCATTAAATTAGACCCATATAAATGAACAACTATCGTGTCATCCACTCACCAACTAGCTTGGCCGATCCCCACCATTGATTAATCCCACGTGATTCAAGAATTATTGCATAATCTCATGTGAAATCTTGCACGAAGCATAACAAGTTGAGAACACGTGAGAAAAGTGGTTATCACGTCCTATGTGTCAACCCCTCAGGTTAGTCGTGAAAATTTTTAGAATACCATTTACAGCTTTTAGGGCATGAGAGATACTTCTTACTGCCTATGAAGACTGCTCAATTATTTTGCATGTTTTCCACCCTTTCATTGACACGTTCCTTTATGTGATCCATCCATTTCTTAACTTAAGCTCCAGTGATAAGATCTTTGTCACTCATCTTCAATTAACCCTATCCATTGATCCGACTAATCCAACGGTTACTATGCACTGTTACATTCTTTTCTTTCTTATTGTGTATAACCTATTTGGATTTCTTCCTATGTATTTTATCTCACCTTATGGTCTTCAATTGTTTTTATCTCTATCTCCACTATGTTTCTTCATTACTTCATGCCTTTACGCTTCCTTCGTAAATCCTTAGGTTTTAGGAAGCTTTGTAGTTATACCTTCACTGTAACATTGAAGGTTTTCTCCAATACTATTTGTGTGCAAACCTGTAACACTCTTCTTTGCCTTCTTCTTGGATTTTTCACACCTTTGGCAGAGCGCTCAGGTACAGAGTCCAAGTGGGTACATTTCTGCTATTTGAGGGAGTGGATAGAGAACCCAACATAAATCTAGCTAAGAGATGTCAGTTAGACAGTGTGCAATATGAAATAGGCATGCACATAATAATGGGAGTTCTATCTGTAGGAATGCATAATTAACATGCTCAGAGAGGCCACAACACAAGTGGCTCAGATTGGAGCAAGGCAGGAGTACACTCGCTCTGATACCATGTTAGACACATACATGGAAACAACAGAATATTAAAGATAAGCATGAGAGTATATCTATTATTAATAAATGATATACATTTATAGTACATTCACATGACCTTTGGTTTCGTATTCCAGGGTCTCTTGGAATTCCTTAAACTATTCAGCTTCCACACCAACCCTTAGAGGATTAGGTGTCCAACAGATCTAAATAACTTTATGTTAGCCATTAATCTTAATGGATTTGCACATGAAGATGTTGTAATTAGACTATTTCGTTATACCTTCCAAGTATCTGTTGCGTCTTGGTATTTTTCCCTCCCTGTAGGTTTAATAAGAGACTGGGATACATTTCAAGAAGTATTTCTTGCAAAATTTGGTGATGACAGGACCATTACATCCTTTATAAATGATATTTCTAACTTAAAAGAGAATTAAGATGAAAGGATCAAATACTTCAACTCCAGATTTAAAAAGTTACTACACAAAATCATAGCTGCCTCAAAACCTACAATAGATTTACAAATAGAATGGTACATATCCTTTCTTCCTACTAATATTGCAATTTTTGTAGATAGAGCAAGTAAGGCTACCCTTGTAGAAAACATGAAAGAATCCATGTCTGTAGAAAGAAGGATTATAACTTTAGAAAAGAGATCACAGACAAAACGAAAGGAAGTCAAAGAAGGTAACATTTAAAGATGATTCAAAAAAGAAAACTTCAAAGGACCCTTTCGATTTTGAAGGCCTTCATAAATTGTTAAAAACCATGTCCAATAAACTGGTCGAAATCAAGAAGCAAGTCGCAGAATCATTTGCTCCCAAGAAACCTATTCGCTCACTTAAAAGAAACCCTTATTCTACATTGCAACCACCGAATATTATTTCAAATGTTGAATTTGATCAAGAAACAGAAGAAGACTCACCAGCCGAAGAGGAAGCCGAAATGGAAGAAGAAGTTGAATAAAATTAAATGTGGGATTTCATTCTTCCAATTGAAGAAGAAGCACAAACTATGCCAATAACTACAAGAACTAAAAACTCTCTTGATATGTCTATAACAAATCAGAAATAGAAAACTGCTACTCCTGTAAAGGAGAAACCATTATGTAAGAAATCTAAGACTAGTCAAACTGATCCTATTCCACTAGATCCTCCAAGTGCTTCGAAAACATGGGTAATCTCAAATACAATGGAATATAACATAGTCAAAGATATGAAAAAGATGAGAGCAAACATTTTATTTCACGAACTCACTAAACTCAAGCAACAACTAAAAATTCTATTAAGAGAGTTAAAAGTAGTTTTTGTATCCCCTCTACCATCTGTTGTAGTCACTCAAGCTACCTACGATATGGGAAAACCTCCCTCATCTTCAAACAATGTAAATCCGACAGATTTAGTCTTGATAGGTGATAGGTCTATCTCTCATACACTTCCATTTCTTCTTAGTTATGAGATTTTCAATAGAAATGTCCATAATTGCCTTGTTAATTTAGATGCCTCTTCAAATATTATGCCAAGGACAGTGTGGACGAAATTGAATATTACACCTCAAAAATATGTGGCAGACATAGTTCAATTGAACAGGACAAAAGTAGAGATACTTGGAGAAATAACATCAGCTTCAATTAGGATTTCCTCTAAATTATCCAAAAGTTTCGTAGATAATCAATATTATAGTGGTTGATATCCCTAATTTTATGGTTTAATTCTAAGTATAGATTGGTCTCAAAAGTTGCACGGATAGTTCACAACTGATTAGACTCACATGTGGTTGCCGCACAACAATAAACCAAACCAAATCATAGTAGACCGAGAGAAGTTCATGAAATACATAGCCACTGATATCGAGGGAAGCAATGAATTTGTTGCCTTCACCAGCAATATCATTGGTAATTATTCAACTTGGTTATTTTTGGGATCTTTTAATGCTCAAATATCCCCCTTTCTGAACGATGTTGTAGTGTCTCAAATAGAGAATTTTTCACAAATAGATGCTTCGAAGTGTGTAAATATAGTAGATAAAATTTTAGATAATTCATTATTTTGGACTATTTATTTTGATGGTTCGAAATATGAAGATGGTGCAGGTGCATGATGTATTTTAATCAACTCGCGAGGAGAGAAAACCATGTTAGCCTGCAGACTTGAATTTCAATGCATTAACAATACCGCAGAATATGAAGCATTGATCCAAGGGTTGTATTAATCCATTGGCGTTATGTCAAATATTTGCAAGTATATGGTGATTCTGAAATAATCCTTAAACAGGTAAGAAATACAATTGATTGTGTGATTTGGCACCTTAAACATTATCAATCTCTTTCCCAGAATATTTCTTCTCATTTCGCTGCTTTTGACATTTCTTCAGTTTCCAGATTGCAAAAGCAAGTGTTGATTTACTTGCTAATGTGGCATCCAAGATTATTCCTTTGGAAGAATTTAGTCCAGATAGATTCTCAATAGAGTTAGTTTATAGGTTGTCCATTCCTGATAATGTGACAAATTGGAGAGTGTTTAATAATGATGCAAATATAATCGATTTCCTTAAATCAGAACGATATTATGAGGGAAATATCATAGATGAACATGAGAATGATCTACAAATCATCCATAAACAAGACAAAAATCCAATTCTGAAGTCTCTAGTTTAGATGGAAGATCTCTATGATTTAACGGATAGGTTCAAGAAGATTACCAAGTCCAAAACTCAGAGTTCCACTCTAAGATTTGGAGTGGTAAACCAAGGTTCAACTGAAAAACCTCAAAACGTCAACCTAGGTCTTGGTTTATCATCTGAAGAAAGGATATCATTCATTAAGTTGTTAAAAACATATAAAGGTGTCTTTTCCTTGGATTATGTAGATATCAAGACGTACGATACCTCTGTAATTCAACATACCATACCAATGACTTCGAATGAAAAGCCAATACAAGAGAAGCTTAGGAAAAATCACCCAAACCTTGAAAGTCAAATCAAATCTAAATTGAACAAGCTTCT